>JAANSN010000110.1:0-93109 GCA_036850665.1 Dicranocentrus wangi | reverse complement strand
AGAATATATAAAGTCAAAGTGTTGTTTGTTGGCTGTTTTTGCAGTTGGTAGCGTGGAGAGCGCACCTGGCCTTGAGATCATTTCCAAATCCCTGGTTTACCTTATGATTATCATCCAACTATTTTTTATGCTTATTATGACGGTAAGGGAGAAACCACTAAACCATCTAAAACTTGTGGTTACAATTAGGATAGTTGTTGTAAGTTTATGTTTCTTAATCATATTTACACTTGTCCAAGCTAATCTTGTCGTGCTTCGATGTACTTTGCAGTGCCACGTTTGTCTGCTGGACAAGCAGCTCGGAATGAGACCCAAGCGCCGACATTTCCCAACGGTAGAAGCAAGGTTCGACGAAATCGAAATTCCCGTAAGCCACACCGTACAAATGTTTCCTTCACAAGCACCTTGATTTACTTGATTTAATTAAACGGAAAAGTGCATTTATAATGATTTTTTTTCAAAAACTTACAGAAAGGGAAGTTCCGGATTGTTATGCTCATTATATTTTCCGTACTAACGTTCAGCCTATCTACCACCTCAACATTCTTCGAATAATCAAAAGTTGCTGTTGTTATGCATAGGAAATGCTTCTAGTGTTTTTATGGATGAGTGAATGTATAGGTATATTAATTATTACTAATTACTACAAATGGTGTAATCGAGTCAAAATTAAGTCAAAGTCAGGCATTTTAGATTATTTTTATTGCTGCTAGATGTATGTGGTACGCTGTATGATCATTGATTATATACTATTGTGAAAAACTTTTGTGCTGCTTTTTTGTTAATGAATAAATACGAAATAAAGTATTTAAAAGTTGAACCTCCACCGACCGTATCATTTTTATTATATACTATTGTGAAAAACTTTTGTGCTGTTTTTTTGTTAATGAATAAATACGAAATAAAGTATTTAAAAGTTGAACCTCCACCGACCGTATCATTTTCATTAACACTATATTATACTGATATAGGCAACGCGGGTACCGACAGTTATAAAAAAGATATCAGTTGTCCTCCATTGAACTGATAAGAGAGTAGTGTGACTAGATTCGCATATAATTAATTATTAACTATCACAACAGGTCCTCATCATCAATCTCATAATAACTCAGCTTGCCATTCCTGTCCTTATCAAACTCGTTGAAGATCCCATGCTGAAACTCCTCCAGCGTCATTGAATAGTTCCCACGACAAGCTTCCAGCATCCTATACGCTTCGAGAGTATCGAGGTGTTCATCTCCATCGGTGTCGTGAAGACGGAAATTGTCCACTGGGGGTGCTACAATGCCTCCCGTCCTCCGCTTATTCCTCCCTTGACGACATCCCCCTTCACAGGCACAGCAGAACATGTTGCACGTGCCCCTCCCACAGCACGGAGTGGGGTCCGAGCCATCCCCGCATTTTCTACACACTGGCATGGCCCACATGCCCGTTGGTCGGCTACAATCCGTGTTTCTCGTGCAGCATGCTGAGGATGTCGGCCTGGAGTGGAGGATGAACAGAAGAGGAATTAGCAGCAGCGGAAGAGGCGTGGCTAATTTGGCCATTTTCCTTGCTGGAAACTTGGAAAGTAAAAAAAAGGGAAATGCGAGTTTTTAGAGTGTTGCAGTTAATTACAAACACTGAAACGATTCAAATTTGGAAACCTGCCCCGAGCAAGGTGCTACCTTTTCAAAGATGACTTTTGTTTGAAATACTTTGTTCGGTCCGGTTTGTTTCAAACTGATGGGAAATTAGCCACTCGAGCAATATTTTTATATAGTCCCGTTCTTGGTATTCACGCCCAGCATATAGTGTAGTAGCCAGAAATAAGGAATCTCCGAGAGATGGTTAATTTAACAAACAAATCATTTTCCATGAAAAGTAAGCAGGCATTTATTTTGTGGATAAATATTGATTGAAGCTGTGGACATGGGGGAACTCGGATGAATATGTAAATATTACTGCGAATAACAATAGTTATCTGGTCATCAATCGTACTAACCTAATTAACAAAGTGCAACTAATATAATATATAAACTTGCATCATTCTTGCATCATTTGTTGTTTGTCTCCATTGCTGTAGTCATTATGAGTATGACGCAGGATGATTACAGCGTAATCTAGAATATCGACGTAATTAATCCAATTCTGAAAAAACGTGACCTAGAGTACGAGGACAGTTTAACAGAATGACGTGCACAGTTGTGGAGACTCTATCTTGCCCAAACTGTAAATGTAATGCCTAAGTGATTTGGCTTGGCACAAACATTCTGGTCAGGCTGGCTGGTCAGTAAATGCTCCTGATAAATCGTCTTACTTACATTACATTAGTCTCGCTTTGAACGTTTCTCGCTTCCGCATTGCACATAGGTAACTACAACGCAGGAAGCTTACAATGCAATGACGAGAAGTGCAATTTCTCAAGATTTTGTTCTCTCGGCAGAAGCGTGTGTTGGTAAGCATATCATTCCTTGTAAATCATGCGGAGTACTAATAGAATAAATAATTTTGATACTTAATTAGCTAGTTTGCAACAACTTTCCAAGTACTTAAACAAGCGATAAAATACAACGACTTGTGCGTCAAAATATAAATCTGGAACGATTTGGATTTGTCAGGCAAATCTCAAAATTATTATTATTATTAGCAAACAACATTTACCAGTTTTACCACCTATATTTTTGACTAGCTTATTCACTTGTACGATGTTAGCTTTGCGTGGGTTGAATAATTTGAATAATATATCGTCACTTGATTACATGATCTTAATCCTTTAATCCGTAATCTGTCATGTAAAACTTGAGGAATAAATCTTCATATTGAAACGCTAGGTTTTTACATTTTTATAACATTATCAGTTGCAGAATAACCAGTACTTCCTCCTAATTGTAAGGATTAGAAAGGACTACCGAGAGACTGCCACAATACCAAATCAATACTGTTGTCAACAAAATCAAATTCGTTCGAGATCTACAAAAATATACCACTGATTCATGAGATCTCATTTATAGATTTTAATGAAAGGAAGATAAGACGAAATGAACCAAAGATTTTCATAAAGACTAGGTTTATTAACAGGTTACTATATTTATTATCATTTTCCAATCATAATTTTTTATTAAAAATGCAATTAATTAGTAATACTCGCATCCTGTATCGGTTCGACATATTGCGTATCCTACATCTACAACTATATAACCTATATTATCGCGACTCGCAAGATGTAAAAAAGTTTTGTAGTCTACGNATCGGTTCGACATATTGCGTATCCTACATCTACAATTATATAACCTATATTATCGCGACTCGCAAGATGTAAAAAAGTTTTGTAGTCTACGAGTTGATAGAGATGGTGCGGTGGCGTAATGACAATGACTAGATTTTTGCATAATGAATATTAGTCCTAGTACCGCACGTTAATCTCATTATAACTCAGCCTGCCATTCCTGTCCTTATCAAACGTGTTGAAGACTCCAACACGAAACTCCTCCAGCGACATGGGCTGACCCCTCTGACGACAACTTGCCAACATGCTAGACGCTTCGAGAATATCCAGGTGTCCATCGCCATCCGTGTCGTGAAGATGGAATAAGTTGTCGCGTGCGTCCCCAGCCTCCCGCTTGGTCCTCCCCCCGTGACGACGACATCCCCCTTCACAGGCACAGCAGAAAATGTTGCACGTGCCCCTCCCACAGCACGGAGTGGGATCCGAGCCATCCCCACATTTGCTGCAGATCGAGCTCGACCTCGCCCACATGCCCCACATCCCATCCACTTTTGCGCAATCACTGATTGCCTTGCAACATTCCGACGAGACTCGGTTGCCTTCAAGGATTCCTGATGCGGCAATAATTATTGCTAACAGAAGAGGAGCAGCTAATTTTCCCATTTTTCCTTGCTAAAAAATTACAAAAAGGGCAATGTTCAGTTTCTGAATTTGTTTCATACGAAACCTTATCATTTTTTTTTAAATACCCGTTTTTAAGTGTACGATGTGGTTGGAATTTGGGATATTTTATTTCACGAGCTGTCGAGTTGCTTGAAGAAAAGGAAGTGTGCTGTTGTGAAAATAATATCGCGGATTTATCCCCTCGAACGATATTTATAGGCTGACATAAATATCCTTTCCAAAGTATAATGCTTGCGAGGAATTCGATCGCGTGATTGTCAAGTGGAAATGTGAAACTGGGGGATTCGGTAAAATGAGGTACAGAAATCTGTTCCAGTAAGGAATACCTAAATATCTAAACGAAAGTTTGCGAACTCCGAAGATCATCCTGTGACGCAAGATGATACTTTACCACCTAAACGGCTTTATCAAGTAGTGTAGCCGGAATTTACTCCCGTTCTCGTTTACTTTACGCACCTAAAAATAAAATAAAGAAACTACGCAAGATGAAAGCTGGAATTCTTTCGATTGAATAGATATTATATATATTATATTTGTGAATGACATAATATCTCGTATTTGCTGATCCCTCTTAATCTCCATGCTTCAGTCATTTTTTCAAATTTCAGGATTTCAAATCAAACGAGATAAGCACATCGATACAGACAGATCCAAAATAGCATCCATGTCATAATCTTAGTCATCCATCGATTGACGTACAGACGCAATTCGCGTTTAGGTCAGTCAAACCTTTTTAGGCCACGCCTCTAATTAAAAGGGAATTAATTGCTGCTTTGCATAATCAGTACGTATCCGATAAAATATACTCAATTGATTAAACATACTTTTGATACTACATGTCATTGTTAATATGCTGCCTTTTATTTACACTTTTTAAGGACACTGACTGATCTGATCAGTGAGCGCCGATAACTATAGCCCGTACGTTTTCCATTTCCAAGAAATCAGTTCAGATTAGATAGTAAGATGGAACAACGGGCTGCGGCAGGCTTGACAAGTAGTGATATCTGGAAATCTGGAAACGTTAAATTATTGAATTCCTCAAGGACAAGCAATGTTATCGGGAGTGACAATGAACCGGATGTGTGCGACAAGTACCACACGGGCAAGTTGAAAAATGAAAAGGTTCGGTGCGGTGGTGAATGGGGACAGGGTACGCCTTTCAAAGTTTCAAGTGTGATTTATTAATCCTCCTCCTCAGAATACTTCAAGTACAAGTCTTTTTTACACTACATTGAAAGTATGTAAGACTTATGAAATCATCTCTATTATTTAGGTAATCCAGCTAATCAATAACGCTTACTTGGTTGACACTCTGAACGCATCTACACCTATCCCGACGTGACGCAAAGAATACGTCGAATGATGAGGCGGTGGCCATTGATTGCACGATAATTGTGATAAGATTCGATTATTATACTTAGGTATATACCTAACTGGTAATTTCATTGAGAATCGGATGATTCTATCGGTGAACTACCATCATCCATCCAATACTCTCGTCGAAGGGTTGCGTAACTTTCAGTTGGTAGAGTACAACGAAATGATCTAATCCGCATAAATGAGAGTATTGATAGAATAAAAAAGAATATAAGGAAAGCCCTTTCCCGACTCCAACTCGGGTTGTCTGCGATTCAATGAAACTGCGGTTTGCTGTGCACGTGTTTGCAGGCTGATCAAAACGGAAGTACCGAGGAAATGACCGAGGAGTTTACTGATACTAAACTAATGACAATGACAATATGCATAAAGTACGCAAGTTCTTGTAACCTAACCTAACCTGCACTTGTTATCAACACAATTTATTGGTATAGCCTAATCACGACGCAACAGCCCACCTGTCTCGCTCGCTCGCTCAGATAAATCAGAACCTAATTGAACCTATACCATATTGTTATATGACCATGTGTACAGCAAGCAGCAGCAATAGGGCTGTCGACTATTATACCTAATTAATTACTATTTATTTTTGCTTTTCCGCCACCATGCACCCAAACGTTTCATTGATATTGATGACGGGTGACATGAAGAATGTTCCATGATGAAGGATGAAAAGAATTTTTCTAATTGTAAGAATAACGAATGATCATCATCAAAGCAATATGCCGTCGACTGTCGACAGTTTGTTTGTATCATTCACTATCAATGCATAACTACAATTAGTTCAACACTATTTTTTAAGTGATCCTACCACCACAGCTTCCAAATTACTATGTTGTGATATATGACATATAACGTCGGTAATTAAGTAATTAGTAATTATGTTTTAGGGTTGATGCGACAAGAGAGTGAGTGGCTCAAACTTATCAATATAAGTAATGCCTGCCTATATGCACGCGTCAGCGGTGGTGGGTCATCGGGTGTAATAGGCATTTTAGATTTGTATAATTTTATCTTACTATTAGAAATAAATGTCCGCGTTGTGGAGTGCAACTACAATCTAATAGAGAATAAAAGGAGGTGTCGTCTCCCGTAGCTTATGTCATTGTTCATCCCGAGCGTCCTCCCGCTCCGTCTAATTTCTTCTTGTTTAAAGTAGCTTTCACAATTTCGGATTCTGGACAACATTTTGAACTAGTAACACACTCTCCAAAATTCTATATAATTTCCTAAAAACTTTGGGAAATCTGGGAAATCCATCTCACAATCAGTTAGCGTCTTTACACATTAGTTTACATTTGCCAGGTCAGGTAATCCGGTTTTCTTCGTATAAAATGACGTCACCGGGGATCCCTTTATCTGTACTTGTCATCATGAGCAAGTTATTACACTTTGGAATTGGTACGTGTCACGACGTGAATATATTTGCCTTTTGCATATATCTGTTATTGTTTATGGCAAACCATTGAGCACCAAGCAAATTGCAGATCCGGTTGACTGCATTGTTAAAGGACACCCTGCACGTATGGGACAACACCCTTACGTCGTCAGCATCCACTTTGGATGGCATCCGATACCCTTTTGCAGCGGCACCATTTTGGACAACACAACAGTTCTCACGGCATCGCATTGTTTTGACGAGGCCCCTCCCCACTGTTCACAACCACACGGAGACCCAAACAAATGCTACCAACTGGTGGCTGGGGAGCACGACTTGACCTTGGACGAGGGTCACGAGCAGATCCGGCCATTTGCTTCTTCTCCTTCAACTCTAACTCGCCACAAAGACTACGACTCTTTCCATCACGACAATGATATTGCACTCATTCGGCTGGATGAGCCTCTCCAGTTTAACGAATACGTCAAACCAATCCCCTTGGTGGATCCGAACATCATCTACAAAAGAACTGGTAAATGACATATGCATAACAAAAGTTTGGTCGGATCAGGTTAACCCTCGCTGAATTTCCTTCATGGTGGTAGGTAAATAATAAAACGGGATTACTTTTTAGGTGCCAAGATAGCTGGCTGGGGAAAGCTGTCGAGTAACTCTAACGAAAAGGTGAATGTGCTTCAGTTCACAAAGGTGGACATTTATGGTGACAAAGAGTGCAGGAACCTATGGGGGGATGATTACCACCCAGAAGATATGCTTTGTGCCGGTGGAAAACCCACCCGAGGGACTGACATAGTGCCAGACGCCTGCCAAGGGGACAGTGTAAGAAGTATAAACACTTCAAATTCTATAAAAGTTGACCCATTGCTTCCATTCTAGCTGCCTCTTGCTCAACCGTCAATCAAATCAAATATTATGCTAATTTGTTACCCTAACAGGGTGGACCTCTTGTTGCAAAGGGTTTGAAATGTCCACATGACGAATTCATCGTGGGAATAATTTCCTGGGGCTGGGAATGCAGTTATCCGGAGTTCCCCGGATTGTACACAAAAGTGGAAAATTATGGAGACAGTGTAAGAAGTATAAACACTTCAAATTCTATAAAAGTTGACCCATTGCTTCCATTCTAGCTGCCTCTTGCTCAACTGTCAATCCAATCAAATATTATGCTAATTTGTTATCCTAACAGGGTGGACCTCTTGTTGCAAAAGGTTTGAAATGCCCACATGACGAATTCATCGTGGGAATAATTTCCTGGGGCTGGGAATGCAGTTATCCGGAGTTCCCCGGATTGTACACAAAAGTGGAAAATTACATTTCCTGGATAAATGAACACAGAGGATCATAATCATTCTCAGTCATCACCAGAGTCTCAACATTTAAAATGTAGCATTAAATATATGTCTCTTCTCCATTTAACATTTGTTAGCTCCGAAATTCGCAGCGCGAATTTTTCATATTTTATTTTTATTTTCCAATTTTGTAAGGATTTTACAAATAAGACAATTTGTAAATTCAGTCAGGTTTTCAGGTTCTACATGTAAATGAAAAATGCGAAAGGTGAAAACATTGTGTAAAATTCACCCATTCATTCCAAATCAGGTTTTTGCTTGTCAAACACCAACATGCTATGTTTCCAGGAATTTAGGACAAATCTGTCAATACTACGGACGGAATCAAGTTCAGATTAAAACGCTACTACTAAATTCATGTTGTGCATTCCATTCACAGAGTCAGATATGCCGACGACAGCAAACTTGCTTAGTTGATGCATAATAAAACAACCATGAACTATATAGATAGAGCCCCAGCTAGCTCCAGCTACAAAACATTTTCAGAAATTTCTATACATACCTACATTACATGCATACTTACGGGTAACCTTTCATAACTCTCAATGTGTTTCTCGGAAAATTGGGCTCCATGTTTCGGAATTAATCAATTTTTTTGCGTTCTTTTGGTTCTGCCAAAAGAAAAACTCACTGAATAATTAAATGACAAAATGACCTCGTCGTTCATCGTATAACTCCTTCAATGCCGTCAACTACCGCATGATTGCTCCACAATAGCCAGCCACCCCATAATACCCTAAAACAAAAATATTTCCTTGCTTTCCACTCCACTCATATTTCCAGAGCCAGAAATTCCCAACTGACGACAGTGGTTTGGAGAGAGTGAGCTTTACACGTATACGTAAGCAAATCCAGTCATCTGCAATTTAATGCCATTTATTGCCATAACTTGTCAGCGAAAAGCAGATTTTCGTATTCAGCTCTTCAAAAATGTAACGGGAGAAATAGGCAAAAAGCTAAATGAGGATGCAACGAGTTAGCGTTGTTAGCACTAGCTAGTCCGCTTCTTTCTTCATTTATAATCTTCCAGCAAAATGTAGGAGCTTCTGGAAATAATAATAAACAGCCGAGGACTAGCAAACCTCCTGTTCCCCCTTTGCTTGCCCAGCCAGTCTGTACGTGACAAAGGAAAATCAATATGAAAAAAATAAGGTCTCATCATCAGTTCGTAGGTTCATATGGCATGGACATGGCCGCAAACACACTCTCGTGCTACATTATGCTCTATAATATGATAGACACAACAAACGGAAATTGTATTTCGAGATAGGGACATTATATATAGTGAGAGTATGCATGGTGTGGCGGCCATACAGTCGGGCACCACGCCATTAACTGTTCGTAGGTTCGTATGGCATGGACATGGCCGCAAACACACTCTCGTGCTATATTATGCTCTATAATATGATAGACACAACAAACGGAAATTGTATTTCAAGATAGGGACATTTTATATATAGTGAGAGTATGTATGGTGTGGCGGCCATACAGTCGGGCACCACGCTATTAACGCGTGTTTATTACCCACAAGAAAGAATCTACATTTATTATTATGCACTAGGAGAAGCTAAGCTATAGAAAACCAGGCATGTTGCCCTATCTGCTAATCACCCTCTCCAAAATTATCATTATTTGAAGGGATTCTTTTGAGATTGTCTTGTAAATATGTATAGTTGTCCAGGAGCAGCATGACACGCGATACTCGCTTGGAGTGGAGGAATACCGAACCACAATACAATGTCATATTGACTTCTTTTTTTTGAGATTTTGTGAAATCTCTCCGCGGAGAGTGTTGTTCAACACCCACGACTGACACCACTCTCTCATTCTGCCTCTATCAGACCGCAAGAGATAATCCCAAACGGCTTCACCTTCCATTCCATACAATACGCAAGAAAGGCAGGGTTTTACATACAAGTTGTTTCACTGGAGAAAGGGAACTAGGAAACGCGGGTGAGTCGTGATCGAGTTCATCACAAGACAAAACAATTCCATTCCATATCCTGTGAGCAACAGTCGAGTAGGGGCTTATTTTGCGCAACAAACCATCGCTCCTCCACTCTAATCCGTTCCATAAACAGCGTGGAAGCCATATATACATTCCAACCATCCTATAAAGCTTTACACCCACTTTGATAATATTAGGGTTTAGGGTTTCCAAAGGTTGGATTGGAACGTGCACCATGTACATTGCCAATATCCACCACTCACTACCACCACCACGCGACTCATCAGGTAGTTTGACATTACATTAGCGACCACATGAGAGAGAAAACAGGAGAGAGAAAATACATTTTATTTTGGCAAATCCGTAGCTCATCCATATATCCATATCCTGTGGGCGCTTCTGAAGTGAATAGGGGAAAATTAACGTTTGCACTCGCACTGCCACTCTCTCTCTTTCTTTCTCTCGGTGGAAAATAAACGGTGGTGGTGGTGAAGGTTTTGGTGTGCACTCCTAATGTCAGTGGGTTACAACTGACTGATGGAATAAAGGCTAATAAATGAGCTTTCCCATGATTTTATGGATAGGATGGCTGACGGGTGGAAGGTGTAATAGTGAAAGGTGGATGGGGGAAAATGGTGGTGTGGGGTTTTTTGGTGATCAGGTCAGTCAGTCGTCGATACACAATACACTACACACTCGGCAAGCAAGCAAGGTTGCCAACTAACTTGACTACTCAAACAAACAGGCTTTTGCTCCCATAAATTATTCCCGTTATTTAACCCATATATAGCGCACCTAACCGCCCGAGCTCGATACTCGATAATATATTATAGCACTTCAGTCAGGCAGGACACACTTTACACACAATCTAGTCTCCTTCTCTCTCGGTTAATTAACCAATTTACTAAAACACAAGGGGAAATAAATAAAAACTTTTTTTCACGTAGAGTGAGTGCTCGAGTGTAACGTTTTTCTGTATTTGCATTTGCTAGTGCTAAAATAGAGTGCGTGTGGTTCATTAGACAAAGTGGATGGTCCCGTAAATGGTCCTCTTGGGCTAATCTGGAAAGCCTTTTGTAATGTAGTGGAGTGGAGTGGAGGGGCAAGTGGTTTCCTTTGAGCTGGGAGAAGTGACATAGCGGAAACCGGAATCATGTTCAAGGAGGACTATCTAGTCTAGTTTCCAAGATTGGGATACAATATTATGGAGAAAGACGACCGACCCATCTTCCGCCCCTTCACGAGAGAGAGTCTGGTCACAATCGAGGCTCGCATCTCGGAGGAATACGCAAAGAAGAAGGAGTTGGAGAAGAAGCGTGCGGAGGAGGGGGTTCGTTTTCCTTCTTTTTATAAAGAGAAAACCTTCTTTCCGTGTTTTATTCTCACGTTTATATTTTTTGTGTGTGAACCATAATATGCACCAAATGTACATGTGCCACGTGTGTGTGTAGTCCAATAAAATGTACATGTTTATGAAATTTTTGTGTGCCAACGCTTAAGATGCGATTACAAAATACGTTCCCGTCCTCGTTGCTGGCGATCCATTGAAAACATGGAGGTTTGGATGGAGGTGTAGGGACTGCTCATTAAAGAAATGAGAGTGACAGAATCCTTAAATGTTTGAGGGTGCTGACAAGACATTTGTAAAACATCTTTTTAACGGTATATTCATACTGCTCTCCACTATATCATATTTTGTAGATTCTGTCGATTTTAGAATTTGACCGAGTTAATTTAGTAGAAGATTAGAGTTAATTCTGTATTCCACTTATTATAACTCAGATTGTATTTTCTGCTACTGTATCAATTAACACTCTAGTCAAGTTCCATCTGTACTTCATTTGGCATATGGGTAACTGAAATTAATACTTGCAGACGTCCAGATTACTCCTTTTTTGTAAAAATAAATTATTCAAGTTAGTCATGTGTTGTAGGAGCAAAGTTAGCAAAACCCAATAATTCGTTCCAACCCGAATTTCTCCACTTCAGTCTGACTTTCCCCGTGCCGTCCTCTGCAAAAAGCAGCAATTTACCTTCCATATCAATCCAGACCAGAGCGGTCCATTCTTTCCGCTTCATAAACGCAAAACTACATACATTCCTATTATGTACAGACATTTTCTGGAAAAAAACATTTCTCGAGAAACAATACCCCCTTTCACCTCACTCGGCCTTCTTCTATTTTCCCTGGAATGCTGTAAGACTATGAGACTATACGAAATATTGGATTTAGCATTTTACCACCTATAAAGCACTAACTTAGTATGTATGGAATGGATTGCATGAGGGTGGTGGAATGAATTGGAGTATATCGAGGACACTGAATATGAAGACAGGTTGGTGGATTACTGCTGGAGGAAACTACTATACTAGACATAAACATGATAATAATGTTGAGTGCATGTTAGCAGAAGAGAATGGTAATGTGCCCATTGCTCGCCCATCATGGCTCGTTGCTCTAACTGACAGTAATTTTAGCGATTCACCCAACAAAATGATTCGCTTTACGCTGCTACCAAGGTTTGCACAGGGAGGGAGAGATAGAAATCCTCTAGAAGATAGATAGAAAATAGAAACCCCACCCAGAGACACTGCCCATATAAAGTAGACTAAACTAAAATAGACAAAATCTATATAATATCCAACCAAAAAGGAGTTTTTAGGTATCATTAGCCCATGCAGATGTGTAGTATTTATTGCTTCATTCATATGCTCTTAATGAACGGTTCGGTTTCCACTAATACCTTTACTTAAAGTATGTATAATGTCCGGTAGCGCCTTAATTAATTAGAATAATATCGGTGTAGCTGCTATATATTTTGCTTCTCTTTCTTTTGGTTCATTCATTTGCTCCATCCAGCTTTATGTGAACAGCCTTCCGCCGCCTTAAATTGGATAAGTTGGCAAAAAACGAAATTGTGTATTTTTATATAAAATATATTATGTAGCACACCCGATATGACGACGAAGATGAGGATGACGGTCCCCATCCAGATTCCTACCTGGAGCAAGGGATGCCCCTGCCCATTCGAATGTCTGCCGCGTTCAACATGGAGCTGGCAGGCGTGCCACTGGAGGACTTTGACCCATTCTACCAAAACGTTCCTGTAATTAAAACAACATGATATCTATGTATTTGCATTTCCCGTGAGATTCCGGTTAGACGAATGAGATGAGGTGGTGGCAAAAGCCTTGTAATAATAGGAGCCTTATTGGTTTTGGTTGAATAATATAGTCGTTCGTCATAGTCAGCAAGAAAAAGGATTATTTTCCGATTCAGCGGAACAAAAGCGGTCTGGTTGCTGACTCCATGGAACCCGGTGCGGCGGGCGGCAATCGGGATACTCACCCACTCCCTCTTCACCCTTGTCATCATCTCCACCATTTTGTCAAATTGCATGGTGATGATCTTGCCGTCAACCCCTGTCACGGAATCAACAGAGTAAATGATTTATTAGCCATATTAATATTTCCACAACCGGGCTTTCCACCTGTTTGCAGGAACCACCTAACCTAAGCATTCTCTCCTTTCATCCTTTTCTTTGCGTTTGTGTAGAGTCCTCTTCACGGCAATTTACACCTTCGAGTCGTCCGTGAAGGTGATGGCGAGGGGGTTCATTTTGGAGCCGTTTACGTACCTCAGGGATGCCTGGAATTGGTTAGGCCCCTTACACCACATCTTCCAGATTTTTGTTTTGTTTTGAACAAATCCCAGAATTTAGATTTCAAATTTTAATTTGAACACAGGTTGGACTTTGTGGTAATATCATTGGCCTACGTGACAATGGGGATAAATCTCGGGAATCTCGCCGCTCTCCGAACTTTCCGCGTTTTGAGAGCTTTGAAAACGGTGGCAATTATTCCAGGTTAGCGAAAATGTCCACTCTGGAAAAACATCAACACTGATTGATGCTCCCCCCGGCCACCTCACACCTTTATCATTTCTAATGCCCCATTGAAATGAAATTGCATTTGTGATCCAAAAGGGTTGAAGACGATTGTGGGCGCTGTGATCGAGTCGGTGAAGAATCTGCGGGATGTGATCATTCTGACCCTGTTCTCGCTCTCCGTGTTCGCCCTCATGGGTCTCCAAATCTACATGGGCGTGCTCACTCAAAAATGCGTAAAGTTTTTCCCCGAGGAGGAGATGGAGCTGACGGATGATAATTGGCTGAGCTTTGTGAACAACTCGACCAACTGGTACACCACCGACCCCGACAAGGATTTCATTCTCTGTGGAAATTCCACCGGAGCTGGGTAAGATGGATTTAGCATGGATTATTATTTGGATGAATGAGGGAGGGATCGATGGAACGAATCGGATTTTGTAGTACAGTGAATCACTGGCTCATTATGTTTCAGTGGCTGTCCAGCGAATTTCACGTGCCTCCAAGGCCACGGACCCAATCCCAATTACGGCTACACGTCCTTTGACTCTTTCGGCTGGGCTCTCCTCTCCGCATTCCGTCTCATGACTCAAGACTTCTGGGAGAGTTTATATCAACAGGTGCACAGCAGCAGAGTTTTCCTCCGTCGTTCGTGGCACACATCACACGACATTGGTAGCTAGCTAATAATGAATTATTGATTTTCATGAATCGTCGTTCTTCTGTTGTTTCCAGATTCTGCGAGTTTCTGGTCCTTGGCATATGCTCTTCTTCATAGTCATCATATTCCTGGGCTCCTTCTACCTTGTCAATCTTCTCAAGACTTCTGGGAGAGTTTATATCAACAGGTGCAGAGCAGCAGAGTTTTCCTCTGTCGTTCGTGGCACACATCACACGACATTGGTAGCTGGCTAATAATGAATTATTGATTTTCATCATGAATCTTCTCGTTCTGTTGCTTCCAGATTCTGCGAGTTTCTGGTCCTTGGCATATGCTCTTCTTCATAGTCATCATATTCCTGGGCTCCTTCTACCTTGTCAATCTGATCTTGGCCATTGTAGCCATGTCGTACGACGAGCTGCAGAAAAAGGCGGAGGAGGATGACGCCGCAGCGGAGGCGGAAGCTGAAGCAATGCGGGTAAGCCGTAGGAGGATGAGGAAATTGAAATGAAACTGGCAAAATGGGAAAAAATAATATTCATATTAGGGATTACTTGAATATTATTGGGACAGGCGGAAGCTGAGGAGGCAGCTAGAATGCAAGCTCAGAACGACGTAGGGTACGGTGGTGGAGGAGGAGGTGGGGACGACGACGAATTTGACGGAACTAGCTTGACCCGACGCTCATTTTCAGCTGCAAGCTACAAAGGGGATAACACGTCCATGAAGTCGGAGTTTGGGGAGGAAACCCTGGTCGGGAATAGCTACAGCAATCACACCAGAAGGGTTTGTGCCCTCGGCAGAATGACAACTTAATAGAAATTCAATTAAACAGTTCAGGTGGGTGGTGTAAACTGGATCCGTCCCTAATCCGTTTCTTTATTGTCATCTGTAGGCCAGCTTAAGCCTTCCAGGCAGTCCGGGCTCAACCCTCCGAAGGCACTCGAAAACGGGGGGAAGGCGCCGGGGGGAGAAAGTGTTGTCCTCGTATATGGACGCCCAGCAACATCTGCCGTACGCGGACGACTCGGCAGCGGCGACTCCACTCTCCGAGGATAACGGTGCGATGATTGTGACAAACTATGGGAGAGGTATTTTGTTGTAGAAGTTTGCTTTTAACTCCGGCTTGAGTAGCCTTTAGATTTTTGATTTGCGAGCAAAGAAGCGAAGCAAGCCTGCTAGCGTTAGTTAACATTCTGTAGGTCTAGGATCATGCAATTCTTCCTCGTACAATTCTCACGGTTCAAGACTGACCTTTACTTCTCACTTGGATATCTCAGGTCGGGGGGCGCTCGGAGGCAGTCAGCCGGTCGTCATCACCCGAGAGTATCAAATGAAACAGAGGATGGCCAAGAGTTACCGAAATGTTACTGTAAAACACACTTATCCCCTCTCCTCTCACATAATCTATTATGCACCTCCTCTCTCCAATTACTTCGCTAATATTGAGAGTTAAAAACATTTTTTGTTGGCTTGATTGTGTATTGAACAGGAAATGGGATCCCAGCAATTCGAAGAGTTTGCAGCGAACAACAAGGATAAATACGCGGCAGCGCTGGATAACCGAGGTGGAATGGTTTCCACCTCGGGTCAGAACCAACAGGATAGAAGCGTCGTTGTGGACATGCATGGTGCTTACAAAATTATTTCACTTTGACCACTTTTATTATTGGACTTTGGACCAGACCTACAATTTGTTATCTATTGCCTATTCTATTCTTTTATTTGATATAGATGTGATGGTTCTTAAGGACATCATTGACCAAGCTGGACGAACAAGTAGGGCGAATAGCAGGGCTAGTCAGATTGCAGGTTTGTCGAGAGAAAAAAAAATGCTCAAGTTATGAAAAATGTTGGGTTTGTGTAAATTTCCAAAAATGCAGCTCAGTCAGCACTAACTTTTGATTGTTTTTGTTGTGGCAGAGGAAGAAGCAAACAATGTTAAACTGAAGGATAGGATAATGCACGGATGTTTAAGATTGTAAGACATTCTACATAATAATTTATTGAAGTTGTTCTTTTATTTGATATAGATGTGATGGTTCTTAAGGACATCATTGACCAAGCTGGACGAACAAGTAGGGCGAATAGCCGGGCTAGTCAGATTGCAGGTTTGTCGAGAGAAAAAAAAATGCTCAAGTTATGAAAAATGTTTGGTTTGTGTAAGTTTCCAAAAATGCAGCTCTCAGTCAGCACTAACTTTTGATTGTTTTTACTGTGGCAGAGGAAGAAGCAAACAATGTTAAACTGAAGGATAGGATAATGCACGGATGTTTAAGATTGTAAGACATTCTACATAATAATTTATTGAAGTTGAGAACTAATTTGGATTATTCTGCTCATGATTGTGTATATTATTCTAATTATTAAATAGTGTTGACATTTTCTGCGTGTGGGACTGCGGTAAGACCATCGCAAATTGCCTTATGATTTATGAAAGCACTTTCGTTATTGCTGTGAAAGTTGGATTTGATTTGTTCGGTGCGTGGGATTTCCGTAGGCTTTCCTTGGAGTCTCCTTCAAAAGTGTGTCGCCTTTATTGTTTTCGATCCCTTTGCCGAGCTGCTCATTACACTGGCCATTGCGGTGAACACCCTGTTTATGGCGCTGGACCACTACGGTCTCAAGGAGAATGTGTCGATGGCCTCCACTCTCAAGTATGGAAACACCGTGTTCTCCTCCATCTTCGCCATCTGAGGCCTCCATGAAGCTGATTGCGATGAGCCCCAAGTTTTACTTTCAAGTTGGGTGGAACATTTTCGACTTTATCATTGTGGGACTGTCCCTGCTGGAGATGTTGTTTGAGGACGCGGGCCTTCCTGGAATCTCTGCACTCCGCTCATTTCGATTAGTAATTAATTGCTAACGGTTATTCCGAATAATAAAGTAGGTGCGTAGTATCCCTAAAATTCCTGGAAATTATGTTTTGCGATTGTAGTTGCGAGTCTTCAAATTGGCAAAATCCTGGCCCACCTTGAATCTCCTGATTAGCATAATGGGTAAAACAATGGGAGCGCTGGGTAACCTCGTCTTTGTGCTCATCATCATCATTTTCATATTTGCCGTGATGGGAATGCAACTTTTCGCAAAGAATTACTTTGGTAAGGCAGGGACTGTACAAATAAATAAAATCCTCTCAAATTCGAAATCCTTTTTTGTCAGAATCTCAATTAAATTGGCTCATTTCTTCCAACTTTCAGACAAGGTTGCGCTCTTTCCGGGCAAGGAACTTCCCCGCTGGAACTTCACCGACTTTTGGCATTCCTTCATGATCATCTTCAGGGTGTTGTGTGGCGAGTGGATAGAGTCAATGTGGGACTGCCTCCTTGTTGGAGATCCCTCCTGTGTCCCATTCTTTCTGGCTACTGTCATTATCGGAAATCTTGTCGTATGTAGTCACTGTATTGAGCATCGGAGTAAATTATCTTTCAAAAATTTTGACTCTCCGGTATTTAAAAAAATATGAAATGTCGTCACGTTGTTTCCAGGTTCTGAACCTCTTTTTAGCCCTGTTGCTCTCCAGTTTCGGGGCGTCCAATCTCTCATCCCCGCAGGCCGACGCGGAAACAAACAAGCTAACCGAAGCATTCCACAGAATCGGGAGATTCACCCGGTGGGTCAAATACTGTTTCAGGAAGTGCATCTCAAAGGTCTTCGGGATCTGCACAAAGTCCAAGAATCAAGTTTCGGACAACAGCGAGCTCGCCAATGGGGAAAACGGAGGGATCATCTCCAGCTACAACAGTATTAAGCGGGCTGTCGATGAAAATGGTAATAATTGGAGGAGGAAGATGAGGTGGAACAACCACCTCAGTCACAAAAACATACTTTTAGTTAAACTAAGGGAGAATTTTTCTCGTGTTTGCAGGAAGTGACCTGAAAAAGAAGCCTAGGCTCAACCAAAAGGCCCGACTTGTCATGAACGTCAACAAACTGGCTGGACAAGGCTCATCTCCAAACTCTCCAAAATTCGCTGACGGTCACGTGGAAAACGGAAAGTCCAGCGTGAAGCGGAGCACCAGCCGGAACGGACTCGAAGGAGACACAGTCAGCATGAAGTCGTATGAATCTCATCGGACCGCAATTTCCAATAAGCAATATGACGAAGGTACTCGATAAACAATAGAATAAACAATGGCTTCTTGTAAAATGCTACTTGGATGTATACAGACGGGATCGAGGTGGACACCTCAGTTCACGATTATGACGGACTGGACGATCACGACATTGAGGGGACGGACATGGGCGAAGCTCTGGCCAAACCGGAAGACGAGGAAGAATACCCGAACGACTGCTTTCCTCCCGAGTTTTACGAGCGGTTTCCCATGTTCGCGGTGGACGACACCCCGTTCGGCGTTGGATGGGCGCACCTCCGATTGAAGACTTTTAGACTGATTGAAAACAAGTATTTTGAGACGGCAGTGATCATCATGATCCTACTTTCGTCGCTTGCTCTGGTACTCTTGCATGAACTACCTGATCCTCATTTCCTTTGAAATAAAATTATGAGCCATGAATATAATAATAATTTTTAATTTGACTGAAGGCCTTGGAAGATGTTCACCTCCAAAAGAACCCAGTTCTCACAGACATTTTGTACTACATGGACCGAATATTCACAATCATTTTCCTCCTGGAAATGTTGGTCAAGTGGCTGGCGCTCGGATTTCGAACGTACTTCACGAATGCTTGGTGCTGGCTGGATTTTGTCATCGTGATGGTCTCCCTCATCAACTTTGTCGCGGCACTGGCAGGGGCGGGCGGTGTCCAAGCCTTCAAGACAATGAGAACGTTGAGAGCGCTGAGACCGTTGAGGGCTATGTCCAGAATGCAGGGGATGAGGGTAACACGAGTTTTGAAAAATAAAAATGAAGTTAAACGAAAATTTTAGTTAACGCGCAAGGCGCAATCAAATTAAATTGAATTGGTTTTCTAGGTTGTGGTTAACGCCTTGGTGCAAGCAATTCCTAGCATCTTCAATGTGCTCCTCGTCTGTCTCATTTTCTGGCTCATCTTTGCCATCATGGGAGTTCAGCTGTTCAATGGAAAGTACTTTAAGGTTCGAAAATTATAAAAATTATTAATGATCATGTTGACTCGACATGTTGTCATCCTGTTCGGTTGTCATCTTTCCAGTGTGTAGATCCGATCGATGGCTCAAAACCGGATTTCCGAATCATCAAGGATAAGACGGAGTGCCTGGCAAACAACATGAGTTGGGAAAACTCGCCAATGAACTTTGACCACGTGGGGAAGGCTTATCTGAGCCTATTCCAGGTTGCCACTTTCAAAGGTTGGATTGATATTATGAATGACGCAATTGACTCCCGAGGGGTAAGACTATAACAAGATGTAGATTTGGAATTAGAATCATGTTATGGATTAACAATGGATTTATTTTAAACTTGTGCAGGAGGATGAGCAACCATTCCGGGAAACAAACTTTGCAATGTATGCCTACTTTGTGATTTTCATCATCTTCGGCTCCTTCTTCACCCTCAACCTCTTCATTGGGGTCATCATTGATAACTTCAACGAGCAGAAGAAAAAGGCAAGCAAATTATCCGGATCCGGAGTCAATAAAAATGAGATACCAAATTATAATAATTTGCTCTTTTTTGTTCTATTTTTATTTAGGCTGGCGGCTCACTGGAAATGTTTATGACTGAAGATCAAAAGAAGTATTACAATGCGATGAAGAAAATGGGCTCCAAAAAGCCGCTCAAAGCAGTTCCCAAACCAAGGGTACAATCTCATCCTCCTCCTAAATAAAATTTATTGTTGTAACCAAAAATTCTCGTCTCCACTATATCTGCCAACTAACTAATGATCCATCATCAAACATTTAACTTTTTTTTGGGTTTTAGTGGAAACCGCAAGCAATAGTATTTGATATTGTGATGAACCAAAAGTTTGACATGCTCATCATGGTCTTCATTGGATTGAACATGTTGGTGATGACAATGGACCACTACAACCAACCTGATGTATCTATCCACTTCTCTCACTCAATCAATATCACCCTTACTGAAAAGCATTAAAATTAAATATTTGTGCTCTGATAATTTTTTATGGACCGTTTGGCTTTCTGTTTATAGAACTGGGAGAGTATGCTGAACTATCTAAACGGGATATTCATCGCCATCTTCACTTCCGAGTGCTCCTTGAAGATATTCGCCCTCCGCTACCACTACTTCAAGGAGCCCTGGAACCTGTTCGACTTTGTCGTGGTGATCCTCTCCATTCTGGGTCTCCTCTTGAGCGACCTCATCGAGAAGTACTTTGTCTCCCCGACGCTCCTCCGGGTGGTTCGAGTGGCCAAGGTCGGCCGAGTCCTGCGACTCGTCAAGGGTGCCAAAGGGATTCGAACCTTGCTGTTCGCCCTGGCCATGTCCCTCCCAGCCCTGTTCAACATCTGTCTTCTCCTCTTTCTCGTCATGTTCATTTTCGCCATCTTCGGCATGTCCTTCTTCATGAATGTCAAGCTGCGGCCGGGCGGGCTGGATGAGGTGTTCAATTTCCAGACTTTTGGCCAGTCGATGATTCTCCTCTTTCAAATGTCCACGTCTGCCGGCTGGAATGACGTCCTCAACGGGATTATCAACGAGGATGAGTGCGAGAAACCGGATCCTGAGTTGGGCAAGCCGGGCGACTGTGGGAACCCGACGGTTGGGATCGCCTTCCTCCTCACGTATCTCGTCATCAGTTTCCTGATTGTGATTAACATGTACATTGCCGTCATTCTGGAGAACTACTCGCAGGCGACAGAGGAGGTGCAGGAGGGTCTCACAGATGATGATTACGACATGGTAATAATATAATAATTACCATAAAACAACCGCATTTTTATGAATTTTTAAAACAATTTTTGCATTTGAATAACCAGTACTATGAAATTTGGGCTCAATTTGACCCCGATGGGACCCAGTACATGAAATATAGTCAGATGTCCGACTTTCTGAATGTGTTAGAACCTCCACTCCAAATTCACAAGCCCAACAAATACAAAATAATATCGATGGACATTGCCATTTGCAAAGGTGAGTCTCTTGCACTTGCCTCTAGTGAGTTTTCCTATATTCTTGCTATTGCTAATTTGTTTGCCAATGAAAATTCAGGTGACATGATGTACTGCGTCGACATTCTGGATGCCCTAACCCGGGACTTTTTCGCCCGGAAAGGGAATCCGATTGAAGACGCTGGCGAACTTACGGAGGTTCAGCTCCACCAGGAGCGACCTGGCTATGACCCCATCTCCTCCACGCTCTGGCGACAACGGGAAGAGTACTGCGCTCGAGTTATTCAAATCATTTGGAAACGGTTCGTTCAGAAACGGAAGCAAGCTCGCCTACTCGCCCAGCAACTCCAAGACTCGCTGCAGCAACCTGAGGCAGGATCCAGCAACTCTGACCATCTCAGAACCACTTTTGCCGTCACGGAATCCAAGGTGCCGTCGCGCTCCCCCTCAGTCTCTTCTCGGGTCACGGATGTTTAGGGAAAACAGCAGCGCAGCATTTACAAAATATTAAAATTTAAAATTAAACTATCAACCAACCACATTTACGTATATTGTTAAAGTTGCAAATTATATTACAGGATAAAGATAAATATATATCGTATACAAGCGAGTTGTTAATTAATATCTTAGAAAAAGAGTTGAAAACTATGATCTGGCTAGAGTTTAAAAATTCTGAGGCAAAACGACCAATATACTAAATTTTAAACTAAATTTTTAATATAGTGAACATGTAGAGCAGAGCAGAGCAGTGCAAAGCTGAGTCCAAGAAGAAGATACTCGCCGAATTATATAATCACAGGCTTTCCACTCGATTAAAAAACTGGCTTTTCACCAGCTTCAATTCTCTTGAACTGAGAAACATGAATGTAATAATCTGCCATTTACAATAACAGTATTATAATATATGCTGCATATTTTATAAAAAAAAATAATGTAGAAAGGTGAATTTTTTGGTTTATGAATAAAACTTAAATCCGTAAATATTATTCATATAATATTTTAAAATGTTCAAACATTTGTCATAATATATTCTTTTATCCAAACAGGAGAATATAAATATAATAATAATTATTATTATTGATAGTTGAACACTTGAATGGGCTACCGGACAAAATCACATAAAAGTACGTATCTCTCTCACTCTATATAAATATTAAAATTACTCCAACCGAAGCACCCTTCAATTCAAAGAAGGAAACTGGATCATTTTCTAAAAAAAATGGCATTCAAACAGGATTCAAAGAGCATTTTCTCACCATTTAAAAAAAACGTAAAATGAACAGACAGACAAACGTACAACGTACACAGTTAATAATAATAAAATATGATATATATTATTGCTCAAACTATTAGATGGGGAATGGGGCTAGAAATCTTTGCATAATATAATAAATATTTTGGTTGCAGTTACTAATCTTCTCTTCAGTAAAGTTAATACTTTGTATTGCAACTGGTAAAAACGATATTTATAACGCGAGCGAGTTTGAAATGTGTAACTACAACGGGAAAGTCAAAAAACTAGCTAAATATACTATAATATATATCTCAGTCTATTTTCAGTTAAAACCTTGAATGCACAAAAACAAAATCCATATTCCATTGATTGTGATAAATTGTGAAATGTTTGTGAACTAACAAGTCGTGTTCCTTTTGTTAAACATAAATAGTATCGTATATTATATATATATCAACTTTTTTGCAAATAGTAAAGAATAGTTTAAGGATCCCCCCGTCCCGTGTGACAGCAAGAACAGAAAAAATAATCACAAAAAAAGAATAGGAAAAATTAGGGACTTTTTATAACGTGGCCAGTATTCTGGTGAAAGAGAAGGCCGCCGCCACTCCAGTCTGTCCGACCCCGTAGACGAACGCGTACAACTGGGTCATTTGGAGGGAACCCGCTTTATACACGAACGCTATCACTGCACTAGTTATTAGCCCCGTCGTTCCTGGATTTATAACGCCCATTAGAAGAACTAAAAGGGGGAAGAATCTACAACAACAAAAAGCAAATTGCACTGATTAAATTACTCATCATCATCACTTTACAACAATATTGACAACTTTTGGGGAAATTTTTTACTATTTGCTAAATTTGTGGTCACGACTCACCTTCCAACTCTGTGTTTACGCAAAGTTCCAAAGGCAATTAGAGCACCAATGGCGTGAACAATGATTGAGGATAAAAAGGCCCACAGGAATACTTGGTGCCACATTTCTACACCAAAAGAAAATATAGTTAACCACCACGTTATAGATAAGTCAGGAGATGCGCTGTCTTCAGTGTCAATTTTTGTACCTGTGAATGTGTCCAATCGCCCGGATGGCGTAAACCACTTTAAGATAACTTCCCAGTCTGGCCAATTCCCTGTCGCCATGTTGTTCTGTTCGGTCGGTTTTGTAGTTGCAGGGTGAAATCCTGGAACAGTTGAGGCGATCAACAATAATTAACTAATTAACTAACTAAATATTATATATTGCTCTCTCAAAACTTCCTTCCACAACAAGCCGGGCTTGTTGTACATGCTCCAAAATCTTATTTGTACTCGGTCGGGTTTAGCTATTTATCACATTCTAAATCTCTCTATCTATCATTTTAACAACTTTTACTTTGCAGCTAGAAGAGCAAGCTTTTTGGCTAATTTCAAAATGGCGAATTAATTGATAACGTAATGTGTCAATTGGGAATGCTGGCTACTAATTTACAGGCCTTTTAATAAATGCCCCAACAAATCCATACTTCATTCATAATACTACTTTTTTAACCATGTACACATTTCCGTTTTGTGTACATTTGTAGCAGGAGAAATATAGGAATATAGGAGGAGAGAGAGAGATATATTGCAAGTTTGCTTTATGCACATTACAAAAAAGTAAATACATGAATGAAATGAATGAGTATTTTTCACATTTTCATTTCACACTGTGCCACTTTGCACACTTTTTCCTCTCTTTCAGTGTATATTATTGATTTACGTGTTGAACAGTCCGCTGCACCTACTTTGAGGTTTGTGTACAAAGTGGAACCACCACGGACCACACACTCACTATTACACAGACACAGACAGAAAATGATCCTCTATCCTCTCCCCAATAATATTACATCTATCTCCACCACCTCCAACATGTGTGCAAAAAACGACGTTTTTATACATTTCCCATTCACTTATGATGACACACAACCAAGCAGACATTTGGCCAATTCACTCAATTTCTTTTGTCTGAGTGTTTGCTATTTTATCAGTTTTTGGAAAATTTTCTCGAGTATTTTTTTAAAACATGGGAGGAGTAAGCCAATCCAAGGAAGAAGGGCCCAATCCCCGTCCATTCCAGCTCCTCTCGGATTCCTTCGATGCGGACAAAGTGAGGAAAACGGAGCTGGATTTGTCACCCGTGAGCCTCCGGCTCAAGGACCCTGTGGCATTCACACTGGATCACGTATTCTCTCTGGAGGAGTGTCAGGCCCTGGTTCGCTTTGCTGAGAGGGAAGGATTTGCCAAGGTGCCCATCAACTACGGAGGAGGCAAAGAGGTTGTTGACGAGTCGGGGAGAAAGGGTCTACGGGTGATTGCGGACGACAAGGAATTTGTTGCAAATGCTTTGGGACAGGATTTCCGCTCATGTTCCACCCAGTTTGAAAGGAGCTGGGGTGACAGGACTGAACGAGAGGCTGAGAATCCTGAAATACACCTCCAACAACTTCTTTGCACCGCACACCGACGGACATTATGCACGGCGTCGGGAGGACGGGCGGTCGGAAGTTAGTGTGCTCACCATCCAAATGTACCTCAATGAGGATTTTGGAGGAGGAGAAACCACGTTCCTTCCTCCGTGCCCGGTTGGAAGTAGAAGTGACAGTGGAAGTAAAAGTGATCAGGTTCCGCGCGTGCCAATAAAGCCCAGGACGGGAATGGTGCTAATTTTTGATCAAGACTTGAAGCATGAGGGGTCGACGGTGACCAGGGGAAAGAAGTACACCATGAGGACCGACATTATGTACTTGTACAAGGATTAATTAATTAGCACGAGGAGGTTGGAAACTTGAGGTCTGATAGACTGTGATAAAAAAAATCAAGCTGTATCTACAATTTGTTTTATCATAATTTAATGCAACGAACTTATTTCATCTATTTATTAAATTAGATGCCGAAATACATCGCTTTCAATGTAAACAATTAATATTTACGTTGTAATAATAAAATATTGATATTAAACCTATTTCCAAAAACTCCTATCCGTTCGACTTTCATTGCCACAGCTAGAGGAGCTCCATGGAGTGGGCGGCAGAGTGTTGAGGTAGACCCCTCGCTGGAAAATTTCTGGGTCTGAACCCCAAAATAACGCATAGTAGATCTTAAGAGTACCGTTCTGCGAAATAAACACTTCAGTCGGGTCTTCACTCATCCGTGTTCCCAGGTTTGCAGAAATAAAGTCGGCAATGTCACCGTCCCAAAGTAGATTGTAGATTCCATAAGGATCTATACTGCGTTCCAGCCATCCTCCAGCCCACCCAAAAGTCAGGTACAAACCCCACTTGCCCTTGAGGGCATTCCATTTTTTGGCGATTTCGACTTCCCCTACCCAGTTCATATAGGTATGAGGTGAGGCATAAAGGCATATAATGACAAAAAAAATTCCAACTAGTGTTTTAATTGTTTCGTGGAATTTTACCTTCATATCCATTGCCATATACTCCAATGATGGCATCATCAGCCCGTTTCGAAAGCGTCTCTTCATAATCACTCCTCCTGTCATAATCATAATCATAATCCAGCAAGGATCCCCGACGGGGTGGTGGTGAATGCGGATTAGCCATTTTAGTTTGGAGCTTTGCAACCCCTCCGTCGTAGGATCGATGCTCAATAATGTAGTCCCTCTCCTCCACTGTCTCACTCCCCCGCAATAAATCAGCAATGAAGGCGTGGAGAACCATTTTCTGGTTCAGTGAGGGGCTCGGACTCTCATTGGTGGAGCTGAAGACGGCGATTCCGAGGGATGGAAATATTGACATGAGACTGGTGTAGGGAAAAACAAAGCCCGAGTGCTGTATGCATTCCCAGCCGTCATACGAGCCTATCATTAGCCCGAGGCCGTAAGCAGTCACCGTGTCCGGAAGGAGGTGCGGGGATGACACGGAGCCAATGTTGAGCCCCCACTCTTGGATATGGATTGACGGTTTCCGAAGCCACCTCATCACTTTCTGCAAATCCATTATAAAAATGTAATGAACATTGCATTGGATTGAATTGGATGAATTGGAGTTGGGTATTATATTCAGTACCTCTGGAACAACTTGTCTCCCGTCCACTTTCCCCAGATTCATTTGAAATATCATGTATTTCGCCATATCGTTTGGGGTAGTCCAAAGACCCATCGCTGCATTAAAATTAGATACCCTGGAGGAGCGTCGGTCACAAAGCGGAAGCTGGATTAGGGTTATATGAACAAACTGGCTGTTGTTGTGTTTGAAAAAAATGTTAATTTTCCTTACTGAATTATGTTCGTGTTCATTGGCCTCCTCTCATTGTCAGAAAACCAGTCAGTTATTCGATAATACGGGCGTGCCCTGAAGGGCATTCCCGAACCTGTCCAGTTGTCAGGAAATGGGGCGAAGGTGGAATTGCTCATTCCTATTTCGACAAGTAACTCTTCAACCTTCGTCGCAAAATGTAAACATTGGAAATTGGAAAAGAATTTACGGGAATTTTTTAACATTACTTGGCTGATTTATAGCTCTTTTTCTTACTAGTTGCCCATACGTTCGATTTGCGAGGAGGCTGACGATTTGGGAAGCAATAACAAACATTGGGTTGCTGTACTGGAACTCGCTTCTCATCCCGCATATCTCTTTGGCATATCTTTGCCTGCTATTAACCCACAAATTCCAAGCTTTATATACAGTTCTTTCGAAATGAAGTTGTTCAAAAGTATTTCATGAGGAATTACTAAACAAGCTCTTCGATTGTGGCGTATGAATTCACAACGGAAGGAAGGTCATCCCGCTGGAGGCACATTCGATGACCAAGTAAATCCCGGAACGTGGCTTGTTCCGAACGAAACCTGAGTAAAGAAGCGAAAGTGATTGTTGGTTTAGAAGCCGTGACATATCATAGCCATAGAGGTAGCATAGGTTTGACCCTTTGCCAGTTGTACAATTTGATTATGCCTACCTGTCGCTCAACGTGAGATTAAACTGAGGAACCAGTTTCCGTATCGGGATGTCCAGCACGGATTCACCCAGCTCGGGGAATTCTTCACTTAAAACTTTCACTACCACCACGGCTGTGAAACTCTAATTCAAACAAAAGCTCGCTATATCTCAATTGTTGCTCCATAGTCCATAACAAGGCCAACTCACCTTTGTAATGGAGGCAATCAAAAACTGCGTATTATTCCCGTTGTAGTGACCCGTTTCAGCGTTGGAGTAGCCATAGCCAGTTGTAAAATATATTTCGTCATGATTTCGGACCACGGCTAGTCCCAATCCCGGCGAGCCTCCTTGTGAGCTCCCCGACGGCAAATACACATTTCGAATAAACTCGTCAATTTTCTGTTTCGGATCTTTGGGCGACAGTTCAAACTCATCATCATTGTCAGAAAAGTTATCACGGACGTTAGTAAAATCATAATCAGTGATGGGAAGTTTTGGCCACAGGTCTTCGTTTTCTGGAGTGTCTGGAGAGAAAATGTCTTCATAGGAGTCACTATCCAGGAAAGACTTTTGTGTAGACGTAATCTCATTATCACTTGATTCATCATTATAATACTGCTGCTTGTTCACTGAAATCCCCAGGTCATCATCGTAATCGTAATCCTCCTTGCTAATAAAAATACTGAGAGTGGTGGTTGTTTCAGTTGCTTGAGTGACTTCCGCCCTTGTTGCTGCGTCTTCTTCAAACTCGTCGTCACTGGTTGGAAAGGGCACGCTAAGGAAGGCGATGGTCACCAAGCCCATCCAGATCATGTGGAAGGCACGAATTGAGCTCGGCTTTGCCATGATTTCAAAATCCAGAGATCGGGCACCAAATTATCATAATGTGTCCGTCACAGGTTAGGCCAAACAACTTTCACATGACGTAAATGTAAAGATGGCCTTTAGTTATGAAGGCTAAAGCAGTTACCAATTTCTTATTGCAATGAAATCAGAGATTCTCCAAGAATGCAGCGTTTTTATTTTTTTTACATTGTAAAACTATGTAGATGTAGTAAGTATATCCGACATCCGACCCGAATACCCGATTATTATGCTCTTATGATGTCATTGCTATAGTTTGCAAGACAAAATCGGGAATGATTGATGATCAGTAAAGGTATGCTTGGGTGTAACTAAAACACTTGGCCAATTGTATTTATTACTACATGTGCAGAGTGCGCATTTGCAATAAATCAGAAAACGTTCATCAGAGCGTGTTTTGCATGATAAGGTCATGAGTTCGTGAATGTTATCTTTGGTCTGGAGCCGGAGAGCTATAGTAAATAGTACATATATCGGATGAGTACGTGTGTTGACATTTATTCATTTTTTGAGCCAAGCCAATAAGTTGCGCTTGAATTGACGTTTCTAAAGTAGATCCAAACCAATTAATATCCACAGACATGCATATTCTAAATATGTTGCTCATCATTTCTGCTTTTCCACAAAAGTGGTCGCAGCTCCCAGAGCTTCAGGAAATCTGATTGAGAGTCAACTCCCAAGGAGCATGCAAACAAGTCTTTGAAGCCATGATCCAGTATAAATAGAAATTTCATATAATGTTTTATACTTATTATTAATTTAAAGACTCCGTTGCCGTCCGATCCCCCCTTGCAAAAAATACCTGAAAACATTTCATACGAACTGTGAATGACTCACGATGATGAGGATGACGATTATGACGTTGCAGGGAGATGATTTGGCATTGATAAGCATGTTATGTTATACCACTCTGCTTCACATCGCGATTCCCTTCTTCTCTGTCTATCTGAATTGCAATAGTTTCAGCTACTTCAAATGCAGCTCATAAAATAAATTCATATGTATATAGTCCAACAAAACTTTTGCTACGATACATTCATTTATTCACATCCATTACACACTATGCACACGTCAAAATAGCTTGCTAAAATATAGTAATTACAGCTGCTAATATTATACGAAAAAGAGTTTTGGGAGAACGAGTGCGAAATTGTGGTTAGTTTACGTAATCGTAAATAAACATATGGAGTGACACAAGCCAACCGTGTCATCCAACCAAGGGCCAGAAGGTAAAAAGAGTTTTGGGAGAACGAGTGCGAAATTGTGGTTAGTTTACGTAATCGTAAGTAAACATATGGAGTGACACAAGCCAACCGTGTCATCCAACCAAGGGCCAGAAGGGCACCCCCAGAATCATGGGTGGCTAGGTCTTTCAAGCTCCTCTCGACTGACTTTGGGCGAAAATGGGAGACCTACCTTGGCTACCTTTTTGCCGTACTACAAGTCCAGAAAGGACTAGAGTCGTGTCGTGAGACCCTGTCCGCGTATCCAGTGACCCCAAGATTCTCATGGGGCTCATAGTTGACCAAGACTTGATGCATGTGCATGAGTGAGTGGGTGACAGGCTCAAGTATAATGACAATAATGGTAATGTAATGAATGAACGGACATTATGATTAGCGCAAGCGTCGTAGGACGTTGGTCTGAATTGCTGTGAAGAAAACCAAGAAGTATTACTATCGAAAGTGTTAAGTCTGATATTACTCGTGAACTGAGCTCTCGGGAGAAGAATCCACATTTTAAGCTGATTAGAGCTACGAGAAACACTCATCTAGTTATTAAATTACATACCAAAATATCTTAAATTTATTGAGCGGCTTTAAAGAAACACTCAATATTTACATTGTAATCAACATTAAAACTTTTTGGTAAAATCAAGTTGGTTGGTCCGCTCGACTTTCATTCCAACCACAGCTGGAAGGGCTCCATGGAATGGGGGGTGGAGTGTGGAGGTAGTACCCCCGCTGGAAAACTCCTGGGTCCGAACCCCAAAATAAAGTATAATGGATTTGTAGAATGCCATCCTGAGAAATATACACTTCAGCCTCGGCTCTACTCGTCCGTGTTCCCATTGTCGCAAACGCAAAGTCAGCAATGTCATGATCCCAAATTAGATTGTAGTTTCCATCAAGAAATCCGTACCTGCGTTCCAGCCATCCTCCAGCAAAACCGAACGTTAGGTACAAGCCCCACTTGCCCGTGTTGTCAACCTTTTTTGCAATTTCGACTTCCCCTACAGGTTCATTTGAGGTGAGGTGAGACAATGACAAAAGGTTGCAGTTCATGCTTTTTGTTTCATCGAATTTTACCTTGTAATCCATTGCCGTATACTCCAATGATGGAGTCGTTCACAATGTCATCATCACTATCATAGCTGTGGTCCAGGGTGGATCCCCGAGGGGGTGAATGCTGATCATTCATTTTCATTTTGAGCTCCTTAATGTAGTCCCTCTCCTCCATCGTCTCTTTCCCCCTCAACACATCCGCAATGAAGGCATGGAGAACCATGGTCTCATTCAGCGAGGGACTCGGACTCTCATTGCTGGAGCTGAAGACGGCGATTCCCAGGGACGGAAATATTGACATCAGACTGGTGTAGGGTAACACTAGGCCCGAGTGTTGTATGCATTCCCAGCCGTCATACGAGCCTATCATTAGCCCGAGCCCGTAGGCAGTCACCGTGTCTGGAAGGAGGTGCGGGGATGACACGGAGCCAATGTTGAGCCCCCATTTTTGGATATGGATTGACGGTTTCCGAAGCCACCTCATCACTTTCTGTAAACGATAAAAGGGACGTTTGCACTCAATTGAATTCAGTGGATTGTGCATTATATTCAGTAGTACCTCTGGAACAACTTGTCTTCCATCCATTTTCCCCAGATTCATTTGAAATATCATGTATTTCGCCATATCGTTTGGGGTAGACCATAGGCCCATCGCGGCATTAAAAGTAGTTACCCTACATAGTTCAAAGCGGATTATTATTATTAACGAAAAGTTCGGATATTGTTTTTAAAAAAATAAAAATAATTTTCCGTACCGTACTAGATTTGTTCCCATTGGCCTTCTCACATTTTCGAAATAGAATCCAGTTGTCCGATAATATGGACGTGCCCTGAAGGGCATTCCCGAGCCTGTCCAATTGTTAGGAAATGGGACGAAGGTGGAATTACGCATTCCTAATTCGACAAGTAGCTCTTCCACCTGTCACAAAATATAAACATTGGAAATTGGAAACGAATTTCTCGGTGATTTTCACTTATCACCAGCATTTTAGCTTATTTGTAGCTTTTTTTCTTACTAGCTGCTCATACGTTCGATTTGCGAGGAGGCTGACGACTTGGGATGCAATAACAAACATTGGGTTACTGTACTGGAATTCGCTCCTCATCCCGCATATCTCTTTGGCATATCTTTGCCTGCTATTAACCGACAAATTCCACAAGTTTATACGTATTTTGTTTTAAATGAAATGAAAGCATTTCATGGGCAATTACTAAACAAGGTCTTGGACGGTGGCGTATGAATTAACAATGGAAGGAAGGTCATCCCGCTGGAGGCACATTCGATGACCAAGTAAATCCCTGAAGGTGGCTTGTTCTGAACGAAACCTCAGAAAAGGATGTGGATTTTACTTTTATTGTTGTTCTTTGTGTCATTATACTGGTGGAACATGTAGCTTGAAACTTTGTCAGTTGCAACATTAGAACATTATTACCTGTCGCTCAACGTGAGATTAAATTGAGGAACCAGTTTTCGTATCGGGATGTCCAGCACGGATTCGCCCAGCTCGGGAAATTTCTCGTTTAAAACTTTTACTACCACCACGGCTGTGAAACTCTAAATCCAAAGTAAGTTGTCAACTACCTAGGTATATCATCTACTCCAAAGTCCACGCTTAGTTTTCAAGGGCTTACTTATCGTTACCTTTGTAATGGAGGCAATCAAAAACTGCGTGTCATTCCCGTTGTGAGAGCCCGATTCTGTGTTTGAGTAGCCGTAGCCAGTTGTAAAATATATTTCGTCATGATTTCGGACCACGGCCAGTCCCAATCCCGAGTAGCCAAGCTTGCTCACCGGCAGGTACACATTTCGAATAAAGTCGTCGATTTTCTCTTTTGGGTCGTTGGACAGCGGGCCAAAGTCATCACTGCCCTCAAATACGTTATCATGGTCATTATAACTATCGTCGCCAGTGTCGGGAATTTCTGACGACATGGCGTTGAAACTGCTATTTATGGAAGACTTTTGGGTTGTAATCTCATGAGTTGATTTGTCTTTGTCATATAAATATTGCTGCTTGTTCACTGAATCAGCATCAGCAGGGCCATTGTAGTTCTCATCTAGTAGTTCTGTAGTGCTAATAATAATACTGACAGTCGTTGCTGTTTCCGCTGTTCGAGTGACTTCCACCACCCTGGTACCACCTGCATGCTCTTCACTTGGTGGAAATGGCACGCTAAGCAAGACGATGATCACCAAACCCATCCAGATCATGTGGAAGGCACGAATTGACATTCGATTTGCCATGATTTCAAAATGCAGAGATCGGAAATGTTATAATTTTATACGGACACTTTTTCACATGATGTGAAGATGGCTTTTAAAGGGAACTTCCATCAAACTGACTATGGTAATTCAGGTAATTACTAAAGCTAAACTGAAGGCTGGAGCCTTTGTTATTATGTTTATAGCGAAATGGAGCCAGAATGCAACTTTAAAAAAATCTATATTGTTTACATTTTAACTAGTAAACATATTCGGACCGCCTGCCCGATTTTGGTGTTATTATAACAATAAAATGAAACCATGATATTTGATGGTGACTAAAGGTAATGGACACTTTTTCACATGATGTGAAGATGGCTTTTAAAGGGAACTTCCATCAAACTGACTATGGTAATCCAGGTAATTACTAAAGCTAAACTGAAGGCTGGAGCCTTTGTTATGATGTTTATAGCAGAAATGGAGCCAGAATGCAACTTTTAAAAAATCTATATTGCTTACATTTTAACTAGTAAACATATTCGGACCGCCTGCCCGATTTTGGTGTTATTATAACAATAAAATGAAACCATGATATTTGATGGTGACTAAAGGTAAATTAGGAAGGTGTGAATTAACGAGACCGAACCACTGGATCAACATGCTGCTTTGAAATTTTGAAATGTGCGCATGAATATTGTGAATTGCAGTTGCAATAAGTGCGTTGTTTTTTCATCATGATGATAAGGTTATTATAACTTATATAAATTGTGCATGTCAGAGAGACATGCAGAGATGCATATTTTGTAAATCGTATAATATGAGGTTTTCCTATCAACTTGTCACATATAGGTATGCACTTATTTCGTTGTGTTTGCATTTGCATTATATTATATTCTCCTGATATGATTTGCTGCGTAATGCATAGTAATGCATATTGCACAATGCAAAACCCCACCAGAAAATCGGTCAACAAAGAGGTTAGCTATAAATTCTGCATTTTCACATCCGATGTTATCTTTGGTCTGGGGCCGGAGCATATCGGTAGTTGATATTTATCGTATTTGTACCGTGTATCAAAACCTGTTGATATCTGTTCATATTTTTGAGTCAATCCAAGTGGCGGTTACAAAGTTCCAAACCAATTTTTTCCAGTGCAGGCAGACAATGCAGATTGCAAATATTTTATGCTTCAGTATTTCAACAAAAGCGGTTGCAGTTCTCATACCTTCAGGGAATCTCTGCCAACTCCCAATTTGCGTACAACTGTCTTTAAAGTCAGGATCCAGTCGGACAGACAGATTCCTTTACCACGTAACGTAACCCACACCGGATGTCTTACGCGGTAATCCCGTGCATACGCAAATACCAAAACAAACAAGGTTTACAAAGACTCCGGCCGGACTCCTCTTTCTTTGCAAAAAAAATACATAAAACATTTTCTGCGAACTGTTGTGAATGACTCATGATTCATGATGATGACGTTGTGTAGGCAGATGGCTTGGTATTGGCAAGCATGCTATCTATACCTCTACCTCTCTCCTTCACAACAAATTCTCATCCTCGTTGTGTATCTGAATTGCGAAAGCATATAATTTCACCTCACTTAAGTACTTCAAGTGTGTGCAGCTCATAAAATAAATCCACGTAGAGCCGAGCAAAAAACGTTTGCCAATACGTTCATTTATTCACGACCATCGCACACGTCAAATAACTGATTAAAGTACAGCTGATGCTGACTTTATTGTGCGAAATAGAAAAGAATTTTGAGGGAAGAAGGTGCCCGAAATTGTAGTTGGTTTACGTTCACAACACAAGGGATATATAAAAGGCTTTCGCAAACATTTGGAGTGCGACACAACTCAACTGTGCCTTGCAGCAACTTAAGTTCCTTTAATCCGTGAAGTCTGAAGAAGGCGATTTTAATAGTTCTTTAATTAAATGTCAGTGGAAGTGGGAGACAAAATGGGAGCATTGCATTCAAAGGGCCAAGAAGAAGAAGAGCAACCCCGAGGCCAAAATCCCAGGCCTTTCCAGCTCCTCTCTTCTGACTTTGACGCGAATGCAGTGATCCGCTCGGATTTGGACTTGTCCTCCGTTGCTCCACCGGCCGAAGGGGAGAAGCCCCATGTGGCCTTCATCCTGGAACACATTTTCTCTCCGGAGGAATGCCAGGCACTTATGGAATTTGCGGAGAGGGAGGGATACAAAAAGGCTGCGGTCAACTTTGGCGACCAGGAGATCGTCAACGAGGACTATCGGTCCGGCTTCAGAGTGATCGTGGACGACGAGGAATTTGTGGCCAAGCTTTGGGAACGCATTGAGCCTCACGTGCCGCGCAAGTTACACGGCGCGGAAGTGGTTGGCCCAAATGAGAGACTCAGGATCCTCAAATATCATGCCAATAATTTCTTTGCTCCTCATTCGGACGCACATTACACCCGACCCTACAACTCCCTCGAGGTCAGTCTCCTCACGATTCAGATGTATCTCAACGAGGAGTTTGGAGGGGGCGAAACCACCTTTTTACCATACGGATACTACAAGTCCAGAAAGGACTACAGTCATGAGCACCCTCCTGAGCGACTTCCCTGTAAACCCAAGACTGGCATGGTGCTCATATTCGACCAGGATTTGAAGCATGAGGGCTCGATTGTGACGAGTGGCCAGAAGGTCACTATCCGAACTGACATTATGTACCGATACGGAAGGGAGAAGGACGTCTCGAAAAATTAAGTTGGACAGTGATGATAAAGCAAAGGCTATATAAACTGTGGAAATTCTCATTTTTTAATAAAAATACAATTTGTAAATAATAATAATAATGGGCAATGCAACTATTCTGGTAATAAGAGGTATGTTAGTTGTGTCCTTTTCGATCGCATTATTGTATTTTACACGCTAAACAAGGGCATTATTAAATTATTCACTGTATTTATTGTAATAACAAAAGTTTCAAGTCAATACACGGAAGTAAAAGGGAGGTTAAGTATTTGGGAATTGCAAAGCTTTTGATTTTATTTGCGCACAGCACATTATTAAGGAGACGGGTTTTCTACGGAGTATTTATTGATGGACACACGACAAACCAGAAAATGACCGGGATTGAACCCGAATTTTCAACATCGTATGCATATTATTTCATTTCATTGATGGAATGGATCAATATAGAATACACGGGGAGCATAGCTAGGTAGGTTCTTTTGTTTTTGTTGGGCAAAGCATTCCTCCTTAATACATTTTACATTTTACTCCTGTTAAAACTTTCTCCATGCTGTTTGTGGTTTCCAAACAGGTGAAATGTACCCCACTGTTACGCAACAACACACTGTTACGCTAATTGCTAGTGATTATTAACCTACCTGACGCTTAAACGTTGTGGCATGTATGAAGTTTCGTCCGTTTTGACACTTTCAAAAGAGGACGTCCATTTCCATTCCAATATCGTGAGTGAATCCAGCATCATGCAAAAAATCACTTTAAATAAGCTCGCGTGTCCCTAAAATATTATGGGCAAGGACTACATTTTGATCTCTCTGGAGTAGTCATGTCACGGACATTAGCGTATTTCGTGAAGGAATGCCTTGAACGAACGTATGGTCGTACGTAACGCATTTTTGTCAAATGGAATTTGTTGACTCTGCTCCTGCTAATAGGTAACTCTGTTCTGTAAACACTGAAGTAGGCCGAGGCCTTTTTTCATTAGTTGAAAAATAAATTCCCATTAGCAGCATCTGCCCATAAAATCTAATTTCATAAAGTTCATATTTATTCATTATTATTAGTTTTCCTGGCTTGTCTTGTTGGCAGATTGTGAGATGCATGATGATAGTGGTATATGGCATCATCATCAATATAAAAGTTGTACATGTGCATTGCACACGGACGAATATATGACTAATGCTCACATTGTGCTTTTCACAATTTCACAGTTGGCCAGTGTGAACATGCATTTCAGTTTCACTCACTCACTCACAATCAGTTGGTTGGAAGCAGAGTGCTTTTCTATTTCCCGATGATTTTCCTGACCAATTTACGCTACCGCACACAATTTTCTTGCCATCGTAGCCACAAAGGACTCTTCTTCCTATACCCAAAAATGCCTTGGCATACATACATACACTACACGCGACTGACTTTAGTGTTGTTAACCCATTACCGGACCCCATATACCCCATATAATATCCATGTTCACTTTTGTTATTTCGACTAGAGTAGGTATGTATGTATGTAGCTAGCTAGCAACTTGGGAAAATGCTAGAGCGGTTGAATTTTTGGCATCAGAAAGCACTGAAATAATATTACTTACATGTTTCCTTCGACATAATGCTCTTATGTGCATATTATATTATATCCCACTGACTGCCTGGGCCTATGTATTCCCTCTCGTATTTTGTTGACTGTTTGTTGGTCCTTTTAGAATAATGCCTTTAGCTTGATTTTTTTTGCTTGCTGAGTGAGACGACGTGAGAACCTCTCTGGAGTGTTGGTCATGGTTAGTCTAGAATCTAGCTCTCCCTTTTCTTGACAATTGCAGAGGGAATACTGCATCAGCGGCTCCAGTCACTGTTTTATGGGCGCAGGGAAATGAAGGAGACTCCGTGTGGTAAAGTGGTAATAAAACATCGTGATGCATAATATTATGTACATACTCGTTTTTTGTTTATTTGGATTTGGAGGATCATCTGAATAAAGAAAATACTCTGTTTTCTCGTTTTTCATCTGATTACCAGACCAGAGTTAAGTGGGTTCTTGGTTCGGTTTCCCAAACAAACACTGCGCTAGTGCTGCGATAGAGTTGTTGAAAAAGGAATTCTTTCTGAAAAAAGGCTTACCCCCTGAGAGTGAGCTTATTCCGTGAAAAAAATACTGTTTTTGTTTAATTCAGCATAAATATTATCCTGAAAGATAGCACATAACATATAGCAATCAATATATAGCCAGTGTTACTTACACATGCAATGCTAAACAGTTTTGTGGGGGAAATGTGGTGAAGTTGAAGTTATCTATTGGAATTTTGCGTGATTACATTGGAAGGAAAAGGAGGAGGACTGCACGAAATAGAGAGAAAAAAATGAGTGCTAAGGTCTCCGCCGAAGAATTTAAGGACTACATTGGCGACGAGGTGGATCGATCTGGAAAGTATGGTGAGTATAAAATACATTTCAATTCCAATCCACCTAGAATTACTGGAAAACTCCGCATCAGCCAAGTGTTATTTTATTATGATTGATTTTCACTTATCCCATAAGAGCAGTCTCGCGACAGCAAAAGGTGTTGTCACTATTTATTTTATACATAATAATAACATAGTGCATAATAATGTGTAATGGTTTCTCCAAGAGCACTCCGCTCCACTTAAAGGGCTAAAAATGAAGGTCACTTTTCCTTTGTAGTTTGTTTGTAGGCTGGCTATTTCCATATATTCGCACAGGAACTGCATGCATATTTGAAAAGACATATTCAGAAATAGAACCTTCTTCCCTTTTTCAGCCTGACTGCTGCATACAAGCATAAAAAATGGCATATTGATTTCGAATTCTGTTTTTCTAATAATTTGTCTCTGCTCTGCTCTGCTCACTTGTAACACGCTCGAGTGTTCGTCGAGTCCAGAGAGACACGCAACGAAACGAGGAAACTGTCTAGATAAAAAAATATATATTCCTCCTGGTTGTTTTAGCACGTTGGCAAAAGGCTCTCACAAGAGCTGATTGACAGAAAATGGATCCTTGTCATGAGGGCTAAAAATACTGTAGGTACATTCCAACATTCTGTTCTGTTTTCTGTTCGCATAAAATATTGGAGTTTTAACGAACGGGTTCTAGTTGGATTCTGCTGGATGGGTGCCTATTTACACACGCGCTTCTTGTAATCAACCAAGTTGTTACGTGTATTATTCTCTTGTTTATGCTGTATTTTTTTTCCTACTCGATGCATGGCCGAAACAAGAAACCGCAAGCAATCAATAATGTAATCGCAGTATCACGAACTTAATGACCAAGTCCATCAACAACTCAGTTTTTTTCGGAAGAAGCTATATAGACTATACGTACTAATAATAATAGGAGTGAGTTCCATCCAGCCAGATATTGCGTGGTAGTGGTGGCTCAAAACAAAGTTATTACAAAACTTTTGTCATTCTAATGGGAATTAGAACTGAACTGATGTCTCACTGTCTCTGTGGCTGTCATGTCATGCATTGACGCGTTGCGTTAACCATTTGCTACTGGGTTTGGCCAATTTTTCGTAGTACACTAACTTAGCTAGAAAATGCCTAAAAAGCGTTTTGCCTTGCCTTTTTTGCGTTTTAAAAAGGACCAGCTTATAAAAAATGGATGGAAAAGTGTCAAAATGTGGTCCATTCTCAAAATTGTCAAGCAAAGCAGCCTTTTTTCTTTGTGAAAAAAAAATATTACCAATTTTAATTTGTGCTGGGAATGCAAATGTGTGGATCGTTAGTTGGGCGTAGATAGATAGGAAAATGTTGAAATATAATTTCCTACCTGGCCAACATAACAGTCTCATTTACCCAGTGATATATTGATCTCGTTTGTCGATCACTTTTGCTTTTTGGCAAATATTGTTACAACATACCTATCATACAACACAACGATACAACATGACATGACTCATATTATATTCTCCTGCGAGTATTCCTTTTCTTTGTTTAGCAACCAGCCGTTTACTCACTCAGAGAGTTCCGAACGTGAGGAAGTTATAGCTCACACAGGTATGATGTGAATAAAATGCATAGCTTTGATCACAAGTTGGTCGTGGGTATGCGAAATGGGAATTAATGCGAGCCTACGTACTACGTACACCTGCACATCATGCAATGAAATAGCGAAACATGAAGAATAGTGATAGGAACGTCTAGTTACCAACTTTCTGACAATGTCAGAGAGTCTAACGCTGCTACAACGCTCTGACACTAGGCAAACATTTGAGGTATACCTACGGAGGTGCACCTTGTCAAAACATCCTTTGTCCCACACCATATGGACTAGCATCTTTTATTCATTTCGCTTTATTTCCAACTTTCGATCCAACATCATCACAAGGAAGCATCTTGCTACACAAGCACAGCTTCAATGTGAGGTGAGGGGACAATAACGACAACGACGACAACTCCTTTGTGCTATTTACGGTTTGTAATCAAACAAACTTCAAAGTTGTGTGCGGGGTATTGTTGGCTGAGGAGGGAGGAAGATATATAATATACAAAGTGCTTTGGGAATACTCTTCTGAGTACCTTTATAGGTTCTCTACATGCACATAGAATATGTATAAATTGTATGTAATTGTAATTACAATCCGTATAATATAAAGCTGACAGCTAAAACACAACACAGGAAACTACACATTTTTGTACTTGAGCCTATATAGGCGTATATTATGTAGTTAACATGTAATACGTGTACGAAGGATCTACATTGCATTAGCATCCCTTTTTGCAAATTATCATAAAACTCAAGTGAAACAATAATGTGCTGTGCTTCTTGTTCCGCTCCGCTGTCGTGTCGAAGATGATGAAGGAAAATGTTGATAGCTAAAGAGGAGTTGTTATCTTTTGCTACGATATTTTGCACATCCGGTTGGGTGTTGTGGTCGGGTCGGAAAGGCACATGTAGGCGACTACTGAGCAAAGTGATAAATTCTAGTTCCTGTCCAAACACAATCAACAATGAACTTGCTAAACTCTTGCAAGGTTTTCCTGGAGAATTTTTGAGAGTTTCGAGAATGTTTTTCGAGTGTCACATTTAGAGTTAGAGTAGAGTGAGAAAATTGTTCCGCGTGTATTGAGTGTAAACTAATGAACTCGTGTAGCAGCTCTGCTTCAATCTGGATAGGAGGAGGACAATAGCAGATATAAAAGTGTATGAGATGAGGAGTGTTTAAGTACTTCCACTGACATGTGCTGCATTAACATTTTAGTTTTATGATCAATACATGAAGACAGTTTTAAGACACATGGGGAAATGGAGGGATCTTGCCTCCGAGGCTAATGGTTCATAACTACTTGACAAAAGTCAAGATAATAAAACTGTTTTTAGGAAGGAGTAAGTTGTCATTGTGAGCAAAGTTTGTTACTACTACATTACGCTGATGTGCGCTCGTTTGTGGTTATTATGCCTATATAAACCCTATAATTTACAAGAAAGACTTTGCAATAAGTTTGTCCCCACGATGAATAAAAATATGTCACAAAAGAACAAATGAGTATGAGGAATGAGGATATGAAGTTTGTGTGCAGTAGCGGAATCACAGCATTTGGTATAGACAGCAACCAAGCTATTATGACATTTTGAATAAAAGTTACAATCCTCTAATCCTCAATGCAATTGAGTAATCCAATCCATCCAACCACCAAAAACTAGTCACAGAAACTCCTTGGATTTTCTTATATTCACTATTACTCTACTTTACCCTTGCCGATGGGACGAAACACCCAAAAGATCATATATGCGATACGCGATATATTATTTTTTACCCATTTACCTAATAATGCTAAGAAGTTGGATGTTGTGTGTGTCGTGAGACAAGTGAAGGCTGCTGGTTTACGAGGTTTTTTCGTTTAAGACATTAAGATAAAAAAATGAGAAATTTGAGAAGAGCAATATGCTCATAGTCAGCAATCAAAATTCACTTCTATGTAGCAGTTCGTTCGAACGACACACACGTTCTCATCTCCTGTTCCAATATTCCATGTAGTGAGTGGAGTAGTGAGCCATGCGAACCAGAACACTTGTTCACAGTGTCTTACATTCTTGCCATTAGCTAGGCACTGAAAGAATCGAAGAAACAACTCTTTTTTTCCACTGCACTATCCCACTCTGAATGTCCTTAAGGTATATACGTTTTGATATGTGCATTAGGAGTTGCGAGAGCTCATCGGATGGTTATGGTGGCTAGTTGGTTGGTAGTCTCCTCAATAGATACTTTTTGTTTTGTGCCTGGAGTGTGTATAGTGTGTATAGTACCCAAATCACGAGCGTGATCTTGCTTGACTGGAAGTGGAGATGGGGACGGACCACCGGTGAAAAATACAAGTATAAAAAAGGTAGATTCCAAAAGTTGGATAAAAAATTGTGGCAGCAGTTAACAATGTTAAGATGGTATAAACAGCTAAACTAAAGCATTCCATAATATGCAATTTGCAAAAAAGAACCAAGTGATAGCTACGCTGAATTGCTGAAGGACAGTGTGTAGTGGAAGATATAATATGTGCTGGTGATCATCTGAACTGAATAACACAGCACTGTTTCATTTGAGACACATTTTTTACAACTTTATCATTCAAAGCTTTTGAGACGTATTGGGATACAATTTTCTTTGAAATTAGGATTAAATTGATTGACAAATACGCTTCAACGGATTCCTTCGCTAAGCGCCATGTTAGCTTAAGAGATAGTTTTTAGAGCAAACTTATTTGCAGATCAGTCAATGTGTGTACTCCTTTGGAGTGTAGTGGAGTGAGTGGCACTAAAAGGAAACCCTGCCCTATCTAGTCATTTCGTTCTTTCGTAATTAATATTGTGTGATGGAACCCTTGCTCAAGTTTTAAAGTAGTGAAACCTGTAACACCATCGTCGTCGTCGTTGTGATCAGTTTGTTCAGCATAAGCTAAAAAAAGGTTCCAAAATGGGCTCATCGTGTTGCAAGGGTCAGGCCGTGTCCGCGAGTGAAATGAATGGTAAGAGGAAACAAAGATTGGATTGGAATTGGAGTATGTGGATCGTGTTCTTTTACTGTTGAAAAAACTTTTTAAATACTTCCTTATGCAGCTTTAGCAATAGAGCAGTATAGGATGTCAATAATGTGTGCATATAAGCATAAACGTTGTGGAAATTGAATCGCTGCATTAGGTCGGTTGAAGGTTAAATGAATTTGAACTTATTTCAACCAAACGCCTGTTACACAACAAGCTTGCACAGTTTCATATACATTTTATGGAGTTTGAGTAATTTAATCATTTGTACATAAAATTAGACCATATATTACGACCACACCACGTTTACGTCGCTCGCTGCGATATTGTACGTTGTGTTGTGCGCTGTGCTTGCGTGATTACCTAAACACTATGAAAAACGTGTATGGCCAGTATTTTTTTAACGTTTTTCGTAGATCTATAATACAATTCATCTAGCCACCCTATTAAATGATTTTATGCTTACATTTTGCAAATTACAAGCATAATATGCTACATAGACAGTTTCCATTACGTATTACATTACATTACATTACGTATGCAGATGCAGATATGATTGCGAGACCAGTTTTAGCGGAAAACTATAAGCAATACATCCTGCAAGCGTTGATGGTTTATTGATGCTGCTCCATTGTAATTACACAAATATTATAAAAGTACTGCCTTTTGATTGGATTTTTGGACGTCTTATTGTGACGAATTGACGGAATAAAGCAAACACTTGAGGAACCCATTCCAAATTCCAAGTACCTGGTCTTCACTTCACAATTAGTACATTCCTTAGTACAGGAAAAGGCTATTGATGCGAGTCTTTCAATCGGGATCAGGATGAAGAAGCAATATACCTACGTTTCTCCTTCTTCTTCCACTACTGAGCACATTGTTTATGTCAATATTAGGTGCTTATTGTGTTGTGGTTGTGAATCCTGTTAAGCTTAAGTTTGAGTGCTCTTGAGATAAGAGTACATAACAGTGGGGCCAACGACTCAATTTAATTTTGGCTGCAATGGTGCAGCGGACACAAATATGTAAAGCAAAAAAGCACGTAAGGCGTATTTTGCTCTTACTCTGCATATAGCATCCTGCATATGTAGTACTTTAACATCCCAGTCCTGCCCAGTAACTTCATCATATCTTCATGTTTGCTCTCTTTTAATGACTCATAGTTTAGAACCTTTCTGTTTAGTCAGCCTATTATCAGAATGTAAATGGGCTGTTTGTTGTTAGCGAGAGACGGTGGTGGTGGGTGATGGTCATGATGATGATGGTGATCGCCGGTGATCACCGTACGTGAAATGATTGCTTGAATACTAAAAACACTTTTAGGCTCTCTGCATTCTCATCGGATGTATTTATTATGCATTGCGGTATAATATGTTCCTTCCACGCCACGTTATTATCAATTATCATCACCAATAATCGTCAGAGCTGGGTTTCTGTTTTTTCTACCTATGCTAATATTTAAAATAAAAAGGCAAGACTGCCATAATCATAATATGAACTAAACTAAAGTTATAACGATAACTAAAGCAAAGTCAGATATATATTGGACCACATGAATCCCCGTCCCATCGCATCGTTAATATGATCTCGCCCATTTTGTAAGAGTGACTGAACCTTGCCTTGCCGTTTTTTGCTTTATTATATGCATCCAGTATCCAGTCTGTCATCCGCTCGGACAGATACACCTATCCAACTAACGTTGGACATTATGTTACCTATATAATTGTGGCTCTGTTGTTCCCGGTTCTCCTTCGTATTTACATTTACATTATTTGTTTGTTTTTATCGCTTCTTGAAATTACTTCCGAGGAGGCGAGGAGTAGGATAAGGACTATAGTGCATACATATGCATCACCACGATACTGTATTAAAACTTTATCCACTTTTGCCCTAGTGGATCAGGAAAATGCACTTCCATTTCAGTCTTCTTCAGTCTATATCCTCATCCTCCAATGTCCAATTGGCTATTGATAAATGACAACTCCAAATATTTGCATGTTGTTGGTTCATGTTCACCAAATATAACGTCAAGGATCAGGTGGGGTGGAGTTGCTTACTCATTTTGCAGGAAATATTTCGGGAGGGCAGATGCAATATAATTACTCCTGACGGGTGAGGCATTTTGGAGTAAAATTCCTATGCTTCATTAACGCGAGGAGTTATTTGTGGAAAGTGAACCGAGGAATGTTGCCGTCGTCGTTTGTTTGTTTCCAGCGAATTTTCCATCTCCCATCCCAGCAACAGACACACTCAAGTCTGGAATCTGGAAACGATTTAAACGCTGTTGTTGAATGATCGTGTCTTTTTGTGCATAAATGGGTCCGACGGGAAACTGGACCAGGAAATAAAAAAAGAGTGCGTTGCGTTGTGTGGTTATTTGGCTGCGTGCGTGGTTAGGAGTTATTTAGGAGAGGATGTCGCTATTTTTGTTGTCTATCTGCGTTTGAATGGAGAACCTTTGCGTTTGATTGAAGACATTTTTGTGTGTGGAACAAGTTGTCGTGGTTTATAATTCGTCAAAGACGTACATAGGTACATAGTTTTGAATACAATGGCAAATAGGGCTAAAGATGATGGTCATCGTAAATGGATCGGTAAATAAAACTCTGTCTTCAACTTATTATTATTAATAATGTCTTATCTTTGATTCTCCTAAAGAAATATCAATATCAATTCAGTGTATTTAGTTTCCTTTTTAGCCACTGGCATTATTCATTCGCGTCGTGACAAAGATATGTAAATGGGGACGCCGGATGTGGCATTCTTATTATCCGTGTGCCGTGTTGTGGCCTGTTGTTGGGGGTGGGATGCATGCATGAACTCTAAATATCTCAGGGATTTATAATAGTTACTTAGGCTGTGAAATATATATATAAATGCTCACAGGACAATTCTGAATAGAAACCCGAATAAAATTGCCACTTTCATAATATCATTCAAATTGACAGCTACTGGTCACTTTTTAGTTCTTAGCGTCCCTGTCCCACTGACTCCTTCCTTGACAGTTTACCGAAAATGGTTAAAGCAAAAGCTTCAAAGTCTCAGGAGACTCCACTCCTAAACAAACCTGAAGACACTAGTAAAGTTTTCCAGCTATCTAGAAAATAAAATCCTTCCTTCAAACTTTAACTCATCCTATCATCACATTTCATAATATTTTTGTTTGGGCCACGAATTCATGTAATTTATTTCCTTTTTCTTTCTTCTTTTTAGGAACTCCGAAGGAGTTCGATCCGAAGTTCAACGGTCCGATTGAGAAACGAGGATGCACTGACGTGATATGTCTTCTGATGCTGGTTGCATTTATGATAGGATGGTGTGTCATCGCTGTCATTGGTACGAAAACGAAGCTTCATTTAAGCATTTGTAAACATTACAAACATTCGGTTGGTTGTTTCATCATTTTTTGTTTCATTTCACACAGCATTTAAGAAAGGAGATCCCTCCATTCTTGTGTACCCGGTGGACTCTTTAGGGCAGAAATGTGGATTGGACGAGAAAGTCAAGGACTTGAAGTATCTTTTCTTCTTTGACATAACAAAATGCGCAAAAACGAACGTTCTGATTTACGGTTGTCGCACTCCACAAGTACGCAAGTTAATTTTAGTGTACCATGATGTATCACATATAATCTTCTACTCAACATCAAGCCTGGTCACAAATAATACCCGGGTTTCGTTTTTCTTTCTTGGTAGGTCTGCGTTGAAAAGTGTCCTGATCCCAACAACGGCGAACCGTGGTCTGCTAAGCTTGCACTGCAAAATGGGGAATCGGAAGATTCAATCAGGAGAAAGCTTGTCTGCAAATACCATGTTAACAAGTTTGACAAGAGTTTGAGCATTGAGGACTTGATCGACTCAAAACGACAGCTCTGCGCCAGTTTCATCATTCCTTCTAAAACCAGTAAGTACTTTGCTTCTCCTTTATTATCGTCTCTTGATGTACCTATGCAAAATGGACTCTATCTACCTAGCTATAACCTCCCTAATTTAAAAGCATGTACTATGGTGTAATGATAAATGTAATGTATTTACGGGTTTACTTTTAACATTTAATTAATGCATCCATTGACGGATTCATAAACTCTTGTCTGCCTTGGCTTTTCATTTTCGAACCGAATAATGTTTCGTAGTTGACGATTACCGGAGGAGTAGTAACAGCCGTAAGTTAAATCATAAATCATGGGGAAGAAGGTATAGAAAATCATGTGGGAGGAGTCAAGTCAAACTATGGTCACCTTACTTCACTTTTCTATTTTTGTAAAATGTGGTGGTTATAATTTCATGCACTTGTATAATGAACCAAACGATACCCTTTTGTAGTGTATATATTTCTACTTTTAAAGCACATTAATTGCGTTTTCCCGATTTAAGCATCAAAACAATCATAAGATTGCATGTAAAAAGATACACTTTCAACTTTAGCTAGTTTAGCTCTACTCTACTTATCACAAATACCAGTGCTTTTTAATAAGAAAGTGACTAATTTTCTAACATAACACTGTTAACGTAACATTCTAAAATTAATTTTTGATAGTCGCATGGGTTTCTGTTTGTGCACGTCGTTTTTAGTTTTGTTCAGAAATCATTTGTGTATGGGGATAACTGTGGGAATTGTTGGTGAAATGCTGGATTGTTTTTGGTAGTTTAGTTTATTATTATTTAACGTTCGTTCATGTAAAATCATTAATTCGTTATGTAGAATCCACTCCACTGCACTCATTCCGTATTGAATGTGCCATCTAAAACGGAGTTCTAACTATAAATGTTTGTTTTGTGTGTTTTTTAACCCAATTTCGCGTCTGGCAAATTTGTCACTTCAGAGAATGTATCAAAATGGAAGTGGAGGAGGAACCCAGTCAAGAACGTGAAGAATATTCGTAAGTGTACATCGCAAGTAGTCGATCGAGCCGTTTTAAAACATGTAAAAGTTTGCTTTCATGGTTTATGCTTTTGCTGCGATTTGTATTTGTAAATGACAACGTGTGTTTTGCTTGCCGTAGCTCATTAATTGGAAGTAAAATGAATTATAAAATACTGCTTAAATGATATAATATACCGTGCGTGATACCTAGAGTATTGGTATGGGCTTTGGTGTGGCTGTATTCAGTATAGCGAGGAGGTGAAGGGGTTTGGTTGATGTCGTTCTACAAATGCCAATGCGCAATGAGTATGGGAACGGATTAAGTATGAAAATATTAATAAATTGTTTGAATTTTAATTTCGGTTTAGTTGCGAGTCGTTGCATTCCAAAATTGTCCAAGATTGACAATTTTACGAGGGCTAGTGGAATGGATCGAACCTTGCTCCAAGGTGGTGTGGACGGATTGATTAAATTTTTTAATGCCAAAGAAGTAAGGAAAGGACAGCTGTATTACATTGATCATTGTGGAATGGCGTGTAAAAAAATACTCAATTTATGTATAAATTTTATTATTACAGAACTTTGAGTATTTGTTCGAGGATCTGAAAGCATCATGGGTCCTCATCTTGGGGTTATTGGCTGTTGGAGCTGTTGCTTCCTTGACTTGGATTTGCCTCATGAGATGCTTTGCTGGTATCATGGTGTGGCTCTCGTTGATTGGAATGATTGCAATTTTTAGTTTTAGTAAGTTCCCTCTACTCTACTTTGTGGTATCCTGAAAATCAAAAGCAATTTGCATTCAAATGTTTAATTAATGGCCATGTCAATTATTCTCTTTTCTGCGTATGTATATAGGTTGTTATTACAGCACGACAAAGTACATTGAGCTGAAAAATAGTAATGATACCGGAGAATTTTCACGAGCAACAAACCCCGATTTTTTTGTTTCTGAAGAGGAAGCTAAGGAGCAGTTGAATACATTCCTGAATCTCGCAACCACATGGTTTGTTCTGAAAATGACACGTAATATTAATTGTGAAAGTACTTGGGCGCATTCATAAAAAATGTATTATTATTTCGCATTGCCACAGGCTTGTATTTGCAATCATTACGGGGGTGTTGCTTGGAATACTGCTGATCGTGGTTCTCTTTTTACGATCCCGATTGTTCATTGCTGTGGCCCTCATTAAACAAGGCGCAAGGTATTCGCAATACTTTTACAATTTAGCTTTTCAAGATATATGGATGGACACAGAATGCTAATGTGTGTGCCAAGAAATTGAAATGCATATTTTCTTTTTATAATTAGAGCCGTTAGTGACATGTCCTTTACTCTGGTTTGGCCCATTGTTCCATGGATTATGCAGTTGGTGGTCGTTGGCTGGTTTTTAGTGGTTGGACTTTACTTGGCGACAGCCAGTGAACCTGTTCATACCATCACCAAAAATTGTACTTGCTCAGAGAAAGTTAGCTACACGGAAAATCAAGAGTAAGTTGTAAATGTTTAAACATTTTATAGGGTACTCACGACATGTAGACGTATCTTATTGTCACTGTGGCACGTTTTTATTTACAGGTGTGACCCAGAACGTTTTAATAAAACGATCCAAAACTGTCTGGATGCATGCCAGGATACAGTGTGCGCCTTCCAGAATTACCGAAAGCTCCGCCATGGCTTGTATCTTCACTTGTATAATGCGTTCGGTCTAATTTGGTTGCTGTGCTTCGTTAATGATCTGGGAGACATGGTACTGGCTGGCAGCTTTGCTGGATGGTACTGGACATTCAACCGATCCAAGAATCTATCGGTTTTCCCTGTGGGATCTAGCTTTCTGCGCACACTCCGCTATCATTTGGGCACTTTAGCTTTTGGAAGTTTGATTATTAGTATAATTAAATTCATACGCTACATCCTGGAATATATCGATTACAAGACCAAACAGTACCAGTAAGTGAACTCGATAAACTATAACATCTGATTTTTATGAAAATAGCCAATTGAATCAAACCGTGCTGAGGATGTTTTTTTAACTTTCCAGAGAAAATCCCGTGGCAAAGGGCGTCATATGGTGTATGAAATGCTGTTTCTGGTGTCTGGAAAAGTTTATGAAATTCATAAATCGAAATGCCTACATCATGGTCGCAGTTTACGGAAAGAATTTCTGCACATCTGCCCGAGATGCTTTCTTCCTCCTCATGCGAAATGCACTGCGTGCATTCGTTCTAGACAAAGTCACAGATTTCCTCCTGTTCATGGGCAAACTACTGATCACGGGTTCTGTCGCAATTGGCTCCTACTTCATATTTACGCACAGTACAGGGCTTGAGGCGGCGAACGATGAGGTATAGACGACTAAAAACTAATAAAAAAAATAATGGATTCAGGCAATAAAATCCTAATGATCAAGGTTCTAAAATGATGGTGCTTCATGTTTCAGATTCCTCAGCTAAACTTTTACTTGATTCCTGTCATCATCGTGACAATAGGCACTTATTTTATCGCCTCACTATTCTTCTCTGTTTATGACATGGCAGTGGACACGCTATTCCTATGCTTTCGTAAGTTTTGCCACGAGTTTTTCTATTATTATTCGCTTGTAACAATATTAAATTAAAAAAGCGCTTTACCTAATAATAATTGTAATTGATATTGACACTTTGACAGTGGAAGATTGCGAGCGCAATGATGGTTCTGCCGAGAAGCCATACTACATGCCAAAGGAACTCATGCAAATTCTTAACAAGAAGAATAAAAGCGAGAAACAAAATGGAAAAGAAGAGTGAACTCAATTGCATTCCTTCCCTTCCTCAATTTACCAGTTTATAAAAGATGCAGTATTTTTACGAACATTTTCTAATCTTCTCGCTCTTTGCAAATTTTAAAAGATTGGAAGTTATTGTGAGATTGTTGACTTGTATAAAGTGTTTGATGTTATTATTAGTCATTATATAAGGTAAATATTCTTTTGTGTCATGCATGTACGCCGTACGCACAAGAAATACATATTTATTTTAAGAACTACATGATAGATATTCTTAAGAACCACCACCGCAAATATCTCTGCCATTTATTATAATATTTTGTTGTATATTATGTAAGAGTTCAATAAAGAAGAATATATAGTTCAACAAGGAATTTCTGTTATGGGGGGTATAACGTTTATTTGTTCACTGTCACACATTTGTGATTGCCTTTAGACACAGTAATTTACAGTATTATTAAGGTTATATAAAATTTGAATAGAAAAATAACGGCTATAAAATACAACTTTCACGATTTAGGTAATGGAGAATACAAATGATTATATATAAATAAATATAATACTAAATATAAATAGGCATATATAGAGCCGTGATAAAAGGATTCAAATCTTTCATTTGAGTAACTTGAAGAAACGTTTAGCAGCCTGAAACAATAATAAAAAACATGAGGTATTATATTATAGCATTTCTTTCGGCTTCATGTCAAGAGATTATTATGATTTGTCTGATAAGAAGCCTTACGCAATGGTCGACGCAGTGAACGTAATCGATGACTTCCTCAACGCACTTTTCCGCCGTGCTGGTCTTGCTATTAACACTATATACAAACAAAGAAAAATCATGGCATGACATTTGTGACTTGTGACTGACAGGTATGAGGAAGGAACAAGACCATAAAAAACTAACTATCGGCGAAAATCATTCAATTACTTACCGGTCATTACATTCGGTGAGCTTCTTGAAAAAGAGAGTGCATTCCTTTGTTCGTCGACAGAGTTCCCTGTATTTTGCCTGCGGGTCCTGCGAAATGTATAGAAAAAAAATGTGTAGTAGTAGTGGCTCACTAAACATTTTAAAATGGCTAATAAAATAATACGCAATTTTTGGAACTGCAACAGTGGAATCAGTGCTTACCCCTCCACCGAAATCGTCGTCCAGTTGGGCGATACAGCCATCCTTCATTGGCTCCTCAGCCATGGTATCCTCTTTTCCCTTTCACTCCACGTCGGCCGGCACGGCAGGTGGTAACAATAAATTATTAAACTCGCAGATAAGACAAGAAACAATTGAGCTCCAGCTGTAAGCACAAGCACACCACAACAATCACATTTTTTTATCACCCAGGTGCACCTCTTCTCACCTGTTCCAAACCTCCAATTCAGGAAGTTTTTATTTTCAGTTACTCGCGCTTCTTCCTACTTTTCGACTTGATGGCGTCGAGACGCCCATACCGTATCCGATGATTATTATGATGCATGCGGACTAATATTATGCGGAATGCAGCATGAAAATGAATGACAAATTATGACAATAATAATAATCCAGCCAGATAATCCTGTTCTTCAACAATCAGTTTTTTTTCTACGCGTAGAGACTTGAGATCATTGGCTTTTTATTATTTTTAACGTTATTAATCATAGAAATATGAATTTTTTTATACTTAGCTTAATAAAAATAAAATATTACTTTCAACTATTTAAGTACACAACAACAACAACACTACCCATCTTGCATATATCTAAATATCTACTATCTAATTATAGTAATTGATTATACTTTCACATATACAAAACATTTTACTTTGTATTAATTACCGTTATGCAACGTTGCCACATTATTATGCTAAATAATATTAAATTATTAGGTATGCATGCCACATTCATTACTCTTCTTCCTTATCCTTGGCTTTTTGGGTTTGTTCTACTTCATCGTGTTCATGACTCGTGATTAGTCGTGATTCGTGATGCTTTTTTAGACCACAGACAGTGTACATGTTTTTTTAGACCCAGTTGTATAATTTTGGTGATAGTGATAAGATAACGAACGACAGCAGACATTAATTTACCTATATGCTTATTTTACATAGAGCATTATTACGTATTAAAGGACTACTTTCACCATCCATGCATGCATGCTATTTTCGACTTTTGAAAACCACATGTTGATCTTTTGCGTCCTTTTGCATCGACAAATATTTCATTGCCAATGCCCATATTATGCATTTTCACTCACGTGAGTATTAAAATGCAGAGGCTAAAATAATATTCATTTCGAACCTAATATATAACCTACTATCACTATCTACCAATATAATAATATCTCCTTCTTCTACTGTTCTTCTTACAACTAGTTTGATTGAATCAAAGTTTCAAGCTCATATTTTAGACTTTACTTTTGACATGTAAAGAATATGTACTGCATGAGTATTCAGTATGTTATGTAAGCACAACTTTAAAACACGCGAAAACCGACGATTTTTTCGGAACGCGAAAATGTTAAAAGTGGACGATGGCCTGTGCCACCATTCCTAACCTTTTAAATACATACCTGTATCATCAACCCTTGTAGCACGGTTTAATTGATCCTTCAAAAATCCTCTGATATCTTGTACACATCTAACTACTCAAACCTCTTGTTCTCCGATGACATTTTTTAAAAGTTTACCATTTGATGCATATTTGGTTTGTTAGTAGTCAATCATAAGAGACTGCAGATATGTGAGCAGTTGTGAGCAGAAAGCAGTTATTATTACACAAGGTTACAAAATATTACTGACAATTTTAATTGTGAATTTGAATTACTTTCTGACAATCGCAATATTGAATTGGATTATGAAAGCAACAAGAAGCACCTTGTCCTGCCTGACATCCCTATCGCTTAAAACTTGCTGGTTTAAATTTAATTTTAAAATGTTAGGACTCTTGGGACAAGCTAAACTAACACTTTGCACCACATTTACTTCCAGGGATAATACACCATACTCACTCAATATTTCATGTGATAATTAAATTATTAACTAGAATCTTCTATTACAAATTACAATCGATTCGTTTTGTATGTTAGCTACCCATCATCGGTCTGTAGTTGTTTGAACAAGCATCATATATAAAATTAGTAAACACTTACTTAATTAGTAATAATAGTGAGAACCTTTCTTTCTTAATGCACCCCTATTATAAGATTCGGCAATTCGGCATCCTCCACAGCATCAGGTCAGGATGCAATGAGTGCACCAAAGAATCTGTTGAAGATATTTCATTCAGCTCGTACGTTACATTTTTTGTCACCACAATTATGTTTGATTGAATAAAATCACTTTCAATTTTCCTAATTAATACAACAGTGACTATATACCTTGTGGTAAGTATAATTACTAATGATTCCATAAGTGAATATTATTATATAATGACTTTTTATCAGGTGACAAAGTGTGAGCAAAACTGGCAGGTCAGTAGTAGTAACAACAGCGAACGATAAAAAAGCCATAGGACGCCTTGCATGAATTGAAGCATCTCTTGGATGCCTGCCTGATTCCATGCATTTCTAGTTTCAACTAAAATAATTAATTTAGCCTTACTACTACTCATGTTATCACATTTATCACAAAAGGTAAACTATATAATTTGCATTCATTAATCCAAAATGCAATCAGAGTAATAATAATGTTGACCGTGTGAGTACTGTGAGTTAAAATTTAAAAATATTCACTTTTTGTGGAGTAATACGAACTGGATCGGTTCCATCCAAAAATTAGCCTTTGAACGGATGAGAGTGAATATAACTTAATGCAACATAATTACATCGATTAAAATTAGATAAAAACCTTTGTTTCCCTGATCTTCTTACTTAGTAGCTGTTGAACCTACTAAACTTGGACACATTCTCAATAATAATAATAATTAACATTATTACCTTTAACATTAATCAGCATACTAACTTCCAAGGATTAGTATTTTAGTAAATTCTATACTTTTATATCGACCTTTTTACACTAATTTAGTAAATACTCAGCCTGCACGCTGCTAGGATTAGTTTGTTAGTAGTTTGACTTTACCATTTTAAAGTGATATTTTTTACAAACGTTACTCTCTATTGTTGGTGCTCTTTTAAACTTTTTTTTCATATATTTTGAGTAAATAACCTTAACTATAACCCTTGACATGATACCTTGTCTGTGTGATATTCAATTTGGTTTAAAGTAGGTCTACTCTATCTACTGACAATGAGACGCGGCCGCCTCCTCAACTCTAATTTTACTAATAGCAAGTCGCGATCTGAATGAATCGGTATATAATGACTGCGTCGGACCTGACCTTTCAGTGGGAAGCTGGTCCAGAGGATGGGGGTAGCCCTTTGCCGAAATCGGACATTGAATTCCGAGTGGGTAAAGTTCCCCGTTTGTGTCGCCAAATGTGGACCCTGAAGCTTCCCTTGGATTTCAGCGCAATGCCGCAATGTGGGCAAATGATTTTCTCCCCCGTGAGCAAATGACACTCGTGAATATGCGCCCTCAGCCTTTCCCTTTTGACAAACTTTTGGCAAAGTGTACATGGAACAATGTTACCCGGATAGTTGGCCACGGCCTCCACCATTTGATCCACCTCTGCCGCCGTGTACCTCGAGGATTGTGGAACTTGTGAGCTGCGTATCGCTTTGGTTTTCGGACGCGTTCCGGAACTCCCCGCAGTTGACGACGAGGGTGACCTAATTTGTGACATGAATCCAAGGGAGGAATACCTCTGCGAACCTGGAACCGACAAGTCAGAGGCGGACGGGAATGAATGTGGCTTGGAAGGGAGTCCACTCGGATAGCCGCCGGCCCCGCTCAGCAAATCCTTGGCACCGCTGAACCTGGTGAAGGCTCCACTTTCCAACGACTCGGAACGAAACCTGCTCTCCTCACCGCCCACCTCTCTACCACTCGACTCCTCAAAGGTGGTGGGCCGTGGACGGATTTCGGGAAAGGAGTAGCTGTGGGAGTGCGTGGACAGTAGGTGAGCTCGGGAGTAGTCCTGGTGGTGCCGGAAAGTCGTTGGGGCTGTTGACGTTGACGGACCGGCAGACAGCCGGTATCTCATAACTGCAGCCGCTCTCTCCTCCCGACTTTGCGATGTAAGTAGCGTCATGTGGGAGTGCTGGGAAGACGAGGACGAGTGTGGCCCCACAAACTCCTCAGGCTCACCCCGGTACATGGAGGATCGGTGATGGGAAGGGAGGGAGCTGCTGAAAGAGTATGAGGCAGAGTGCGACTTTGGCTTTGAGTGATCCACGACCCCTGCCTTCGGCCCGCCCGGGGATGAGCTACTGCTGTACAAGTGGGACTGGTGGGAGTCCACGCTGACTTGCAGTGGATGACTGAAATCCTTTGCTCCTGCAGCATTCAAATATAATAATATTAAATGCCTCTACTGAATACTGAAAAATGGGGAAAATCGACAAAATTTCTTTGCAAAATATTTGCAGACTAATCGTAAGTTATTTTACCCAAGGGGTAGGGTACTGGCCGCAGAGATCGTTCTGAAGGTGTGCCCAGGACGGAAGGATTAAGGTGACCAGAAGAGGCGAAACCTGACTGGACCCGCCAATCCTCCAGTTGAGCATCTGAGCTGTCGTCAAAGTGGACGTTGTAGTCCTGCGGGTAAGTTCTCTGAATGACTTTTCTGCTCGCTCGACTACTGAGCGCCGCCCCTTCGGGAATACTGGAACACTCGTCGTATCTCTCTTCGTCCGTACCGCTCACCATTTCCACATCGCTTCCCCGCTCAATCCGGTGATCCCCGGTAATACTTTTAGACATGCCGACGTGACTCTCCGGGACTGGGATGGTTTCAGCGCATTCGCTGAGCATTTCAATTTCACCTGCATCATCACCCAATTTCAAGTACAGAATTTTTTAATTTAAAAAATAATTCAGCAGAAATGCTTTTATGTGTGGTTGGTTTGACAGACGTTTGTCCAGTGTCTGACCGAAGTTATTTACCTGCGGATGCAGACCGTTTCGTTTCCACCAAAACTGGGGAGGAGTTTGTAGGTGTGCCATGATATGAGGTGTTACTGTAGCGCCGAGTCCACCTGGATTTCACACCGTTTTATTTACCTGCGGACGCAGACCGTTTCGTTTCCACCAAAACTGGGGAGGAGTTTGTAGGTGTGCCATGATATGAGGTGTTACTGTAGCGCCGAGTCCACCTGGATTTCACACCGTGAAACTTGATAACCTGCGACTCCTGCTGCGCCGTCGCCGTCGCAGCACTCGGCTCGGAATGACTCTCACGGAATTCCGTGGAGTCGTCGTTGTCGTTGTCGCTGGCTCGAGAGGTTTGCGGCTTACTAGTTCCCTCCGACTCGCTCTCTCGTGGAGTGCCTTGATCCGAGGTTGTTGTAGATTTTATCTATTTCAAAATTCATGTCATTCATGAATAAATGTCGCCCCGTCCGTGCGTCATGAATAAACCAGAAAATACTGGATTTAACCAATGATATAAACTATAAGAAGACTATTGTCCTTACTTCACTTACATCACACGAGTAGAGATTTGCCAAAACGCCACAAATGCTCAGATAGTCTGCGGCATCCATAAAGTTGTTGATATCACTCCTGTTCAGAATCACCTCCCCCAGGTACAAATATTGCAAAATGCTTCGCAGGGTTTTGGCCGCCATGCCCTTGATAATGACCACTGGATGCTTACACGGAGTTTCCTGTTCAAAATTTAAAAATACAATATTCTACGTAATGCTGTCTCCTTCAATCTTGTGTCAAATCCTCGACGTCATTAGTCTTCGTCATCTACGTCTACTATGTATAGGCACGGGTGTTATAAGACTCTTGGCGAATGGCGAAAAACATACAATCAATGTCGCAAATCATCGTATCATCATTTCCATTTTAAGAGGAGTCAAGAGCTCCGTACGCGTACGAGTGTAGCAGTACAGTGTCATTGAGACCCCATTGGAATGTCTTCAAATTAGCATAATATTATTTCCTCCGTACATATGTACAATGTACGTGTTTTCTTAACGATGTACTTATCCATTTGCCTCTTGCCAACATACAAAACTACTGACTATACAGCTCCTATAGGCATTATCTTGTATATTATTATTACGGCTTACACAACTGGATATACATATAAAATATAAATTGAGTTGAGAAGTTGGAAGTTTTATCGGAATAGGTTGGAAAGGAGGAGATAGAGAAAGGGCAAGAATCCTTCCAAGGACAAAGCTCTCTCTGTAAAGGACAAAAGTTGGTTTTCCTCCTCTCCTTCGTCTTCCCCAACTGGATTCACGTTGATGCTGGCAATGCGTTGGCATACTATTAGAAAAGTTGTCGAGAGAGTAGCGACGATGCTATGCTATATAATATAGCATATTCTGGACTATATCATAGAATGTGGATGAGAAGAGAGTACATTCAATTCCAACTTTTAAAAGCATTTTTATTCCAGTCGGAGCGAGAGCAGCAAAGCAAGAGGCAGAGTGCTTTCTTCACTCACTTCACATCACAACTCCCCATTGCACAACCATGACCTAGGAGTACAGTAACAGACGTGAGTAGGATGAGCCAGCAGCCGTGCATTCACACAAGTTGAGAGCGAGCCAAGCTACACCACAACTACTCCAACTTTTTTGCAAAATACGTATTCATGTTGTTGCAGAGGAGCCAGAGAGAGAGAGAGAGAGAGAGAGAGAGAGGAATTGGCGGAGCGAGAGAAGAAGAATATATAGTGACAAGGGTACAGCAACAGCAACAACTTGAGCCAATAACGACAAACTTGAACTTGAAATACAGCATCGCAACAACACAGACATACCTACTTACTCCTGACTGACGTATATTTTGATATATTTTGCATGGAATAGATGGATGTTGTATAAAATACCTAGGTGGTTAGCTTAGTCTTTGTGTTATGTTGTTAGCACGCATGTCGTGTTTCTCTGTGAGAGAAAAAACCAGACGGGCTTTTAACAACCATGCTATGCCTACTAACCAGTTTCATTCCAGTTGAGCAGAAGTACACAGTCGTGTCGTACTCGTACACAACTAACTCATGGTTGCACAGACCCGAGAAGCCAACAAATAACCAAACCAAAAGAGTTGTTGGAACAAACTCTAACGATGATCATGATAATAGTCTCATTCGCTCGGTACGATGCAGAAACCAAGTCCATCGTCGAGCTCATGATCATGATTCAAGATGAAATGAAATGAAGGAGAAGCAGACATGAACTTGAAATGGGGGTGCATGCATATACAACTACAACACCAGTATCATTATTGGATTTTTAAGTGGATTACATGATGGAGCAATTGCATAAAAAGATATTGTTGGCATGCCTGACTGTGCCTCTACTCTTTTAGCGATAACAACTCGTTTCACATTGGATAGGTTAGTTACGTCCACCAGTTCCATGTTCCATTCTTTTTCGTGCCAACCCACCACCACCTGGACCACCACTAACCTTTACACAACCAAAACCCATTCCCAATTTTACTTTTATTAGCTCTCCATATATCCTATTCCTATATCCTTCATGCATGCTCTCAACCTCAAACTACTTTTTTGCTCATTTTCCCTTTTATTTTCCTTTTTTTGTTTTTGCGAGAATTGAAACAAGGCAAGGGGTAAGGGGTAAAATAGATATTTAATGGGCTGAAATGGATGGAATCAGGGAACGGATGTGTCCGTCCATGAGTGATGTGCTGTTAGCAGCCAGCAGTACTCCAGCGTGCACCCATGTGCACTGTACGTACCCAACTCCAACTATCAAAACCTCATCAAATGTAATGTGACGTTGGTGTTTGGAGTCCCGATGTTTCGATGTACATGTACTACCTTGCTAGATTAGATTAGGTAGACTAAAAGAGAAGAGGTTATGGAGTGGAGATATGGCTAGCTACATAATATGCGCTGTTCTAAAACCTGCTGGAATTCACGGAGAAGCAGCTCACTACTCACCACTGCACTGGCTCGAAATTTTTATATAATTCCTCAAACCTGACGATCATCATGAGGTAGATATGGTATATAAAAAGCGTTATCTTTATATTCTTATAGGAAAGCATCTTAAAAGTTAACATGTTTAACATGTTGCATAATAAGGAGCTTTAGTGGCGCCTTATAAAACTTAAAAAGACGATATTATCAGAGCTCTTGGATTTGCAAGCATTTCGAGTCCGTCCAGCCAGACTTGCAATACAAAAAGTAAAATCGCGATTTTGCTTGAGCTGTTTAGTTTTTTTTCATGCACACGTCAACTTTCCTATCACTTTTAGTCATCTTGTCCAGAATGGAACCCAATAGACCATTATAAGGTTCCGTAAGGTAAAAGATGGCAAAAAACTGGAAACTGGATGCACCTTGTCAACTCTAACTTTATTTAAAAAATGAGATTTTTGCAGAGAGGACGACAATCCACAATGTCATCGACTTCAAATAACCTTTGGAGTTCCAATCCACGCCGTAGTTTAAAAGAATAAGACAGGAATTACTAGGCTGCCTAATTAGATTTACAGATTGATAAGAGTTCCTGGAGGAGGAGCTAACAATAAGAACAAGAAGGTGATTTAGTTGCTGGTAAAAATTACAGCTTTTCAAAAGGTGAAGTTTGCTCAACGACAAGCTGTTCTTATCGTATTCCAACCATGCAACCGTCCGTATTCAATTCCACAAATATTCTCTGTTTGTGGCACTTTGGGTGACATGAGTGTGGAGTTTGGATGCGGCTGCACACATGCGCAATTTTTTATTCTGCTCATGGGTGGTGGTGGTGAAAATGTGTGTGGATTGGATTGCCAAATAATTTGGAATTGTCCCAGCTTTTATAGCAAGCAAGTTTATTAACCTACTAAAAATGCGAAAAATAAAAGTGTTCTCTCTATAATGACACCTTTGCACTTTGCAATCATGTTACAAAACCATTCGGATTCGGAGCATGAGGGAAATGCGTGTCAAGTCAAGGAAGCCGTGATGATATGATAATACGAACCTTATCAATGCCACAAATTAAGTTGAGTCCACATCATATCATGGGTAACCACAATGAAAGTGACCTTCCTTGTGTGCGTCCCTATTAGATGGAACGTTGGAACTAGCTAGAAACTTTCCATCTTCCAAAAATCAATTCATTGTTTCGTCGCAGTGGGGAAAAGTATGAGCATGATTACCTGGTTTTAATACACATAAAACGCTTGTAGGCTAAAAGTGGGGGATGAAAATGTAATTAGCAAATGGCTAACTTGGCTCCAGGTTGGTGTGGATTGGATCGAATGAAAAGGTTATACGTTGTCGCACCACTCTATACTACTCCCACGCAAACTAGCAAATATCATTGGGCAGGGGAGAGGGGATTATTTGAAAAATGTAAAAGAGTTCCATTTATTCTACTTGATATTTCATGATAGGTTCTGACATTAATTCGGCAGAGCACAGCCCGTCCAACTTTGGCTTATAAGCTATGATATGAAATTTTAAATCCCCTTTCCCGACTCCCTCCGAAAGTGGAAATTTGATATATAAGTATATGAGCTGTGTGTTCGAAACGTGAGTGCGAGGACTGAGGTTCAGGTTGGTTGGATGATGAGTCCTAACCTGCGCCAATATTTTTGCGACAGATGTAGAATAACGTAACCGCGTCATCGTCCTTGAAAATTCACTCGCTTCCAACTTGCATGCAACCTCCCCTGCAAACCCCTATACTTGTTGAGTTTAGGGACAACCCACCGACTGATCATCTATTATGGAATCAAGCGCTTTTTCTTGTGAAGTATGGCAGGGATAACATCTATCTACACCATCCAGACGTACTATAGTTAATATTTTAATCTTGAGAGTGTTCCTGCGAGGAGGCAGGTAGACGTCCCTGCGGGTGGAAAGTGTTTGATTTAGAAAACAACAAAACCCATAACCCAACTGGAACCCGGAGAGAGTGCGAGATCCGCTTCCATGTCATCATGATCCGCCCTGCCCAGACACAACATTGAAGCTATTGAGATAGCAAAATACCGAATTTTCTATGTAGCTATGTTTATGTTATAAAATATACTGACGACTGCCCTTCTTTATCAATATTATGCCGAACGGAGGAGACAGGATGCGCGGATTGCCCTTGAAAAATACACCCTATAGAATATAAACTTTCCAAAAAATGAAGCAGAGCATACGACATGGATATTACATTATCTGTCTGTTGCTAAAGCTTTTACCCTGCTTTTCTGCAAGAACCATGGCCTTCCATAAAAAATTTGCGAGTGAGGCACAAAAACGTATAGACGGTAGCAGGGAGGGATCAATGATTCTAGGAATCTTTATCGACCTACTCCACCGCACCAACACGGTTGCGCTCTATCATGCCTCTTTCACATTTTGAGCCCCAAGTCAATTCATATTATATCTATTTTATTATAACTATTAAAATAATACGTAATGCCTATGTGTATATATTTATTCCATACTTGCCAACCCCAACCTGGCTCGTCTGGCTTTCTGACAAAGCAATAAGCAAGGGCAAGGTAGCGCGCTTTAGCACACGAGTATAGCCTCCTTCTCGTCTCTACACCTTTACACTTATTACCCATTCGGTTGCAAAACTTGGGGTGTACGCAATACCCAATTTCACACAGACACGCTATAAACCCTCCTCTCCACTCTCCACCTTCTCTCATGCATAGGCAGACATTTTCCCTGACCACACTCAATCCCAACAACGTGACCTTCAACTTGGCTCCCGAGTTTAGGAGGAATAAAGGAGCAGCAGCAGCAGGCGAATTTCCAAGCTGGAAACGAGGCGGGTGTTGTGCTGTACAATACTAACACACATACGCGCTGTGAAGTTCATAATAGCGTTATTCTGCTGGAAACCTAGTGGCCATAGTGCTTCGGTTAGATAAATCATGTATTATTATTGTATGAATCCTTTCATTTTGTTTTGTGGCTTCTCATGAAGCATATCACAATTAGGAATGATGATGATGACGCTTAGAAATAATGCGAAATTCAACAAAAGGACGACACACTCGTCATCCTCATCATCATCATCACCAGTATAAAAATAGTAGTTAGCTACTCCAAAGTGGATGGGAAAAGGGTTTGGAAATTCAATAAAGTTGAGTAGGTCGGTGCGGTACTCCATGCCCTCTTCTCGACCTTCCCTTTTGCCTTTTTCCTCTCCGTAGGTAGGCAATCCGTTTTAAGCTGATTACTGGGAAAAAATAAAGTTATGATGATGGAAGGTGATGATAACAATGCATTATTGTCTCTGAGGAGTGTTGGGGGTTGCTTTGGTTTAGATGACACCCACGAAAAGGTTACCACTACTTTTTGCACTTTTATTGTTGAACCTCATGTTGTAACCCCACTTGCAAAAGTCGGTTTTGTTTGTATATTAAAACATACTGTTAACCTTGAACATGGGCATATGGGATAAATAATATCGATTCGACTTATAGCAGCAACCAGCCTTCCTCCTTTTGTTCATCACAACACTGGATGATATGGAACTATAATGTTTGGCCACGTTGTGGTTGTGTAGCCGGTTCCTTTAGTCTGCCATGAACCGTAAAATGCTGAATGACCATTGGACGCAGCTCGTCATACGCCTATCTAACTTTTGCTAACACATCTAGGCGTGTATATATAGCGATAGCTTTCATTGACTCCAACTTGGATTCAAAATGTCGATATCGAGCACGGAGACGGAGCCAGTCGAACATGGATTATTTTTCATGCAATATCGGAAAGAGCATGTTGAAATTATTATTACTTTCCTGGGAAATTGTAAATTTGAAATCCCATTAAAATTATCCTTGGGAAATGTAAGGACAAGCATGACCTTCCTCAATCCAGAATTTCGCAAAACTGAAAAATGTATAGTTGTTAAATGTAGAGTCAAGAAAGCACCAAAGCCTGGAAGACATAAAGATAAAAAAATATGCTGGTTGGTCTGGCAAGTGAAGCATATCGTGAGACCATTTTCAACTTTTAATAAGAAAAAATGGGTTTCCCAACAACGCCAGCCGAAGTTCTGCCTGTCTGATCCCGATATCCAGCCATGTCCATCCTCATAAATTAGTTGGGTAGACGCCTACTTCTCCAACTACTTCTGCATGTGGTGATGGTGATGGTGATGGTAGTACCGTGGAGGTGGCATTATATTGTTCAGGTGGAAGTAGAAGCAGGGTTTGAATAAGTGAGCAACCATAATAGCCACACGATATGATTATTATTATAGTTTTGTTTCTTGAAATTTTCTCCAACCCCGATGATGAATCGAGGCGAAAGCAGCAATTTTATGCCTTTCATTGGCAATTTTATTGCAGCGAAAGAGAGAATTTAGTTCATCAGTTGGGGAAAGCCGGAAATGCCTAAAATTGACCTCGAAACGTGTCTCCTCCAGCTTTGCCCTTATCCTGCATCTAATTACTTATGAATGAGCTAGCTCAGAAAGTAAGTGGAAAGTGGTAATCCTATAATCATGCTTGCAGTGTAGTTTATCCCAATCGCAAAAAATATATCCCAAAAACACTGCACATTCAATATATTTCATACGTAACGGCTATATATCCTGTGCAAGCAATTAACAGGTAATTTCGTATCGATATCGATATAGAAAATTAATTTCCGTTATGCCCCTTCCATTCCTTTCGTTCCATAGACGTTTCCATTCAATCAGTCTTGCACTCATCCGAGGTACCGATACTGACAAATGAATAGTTAAATGCTCTCACATTTCTTCTCAAGGTGCATATACAGTGTATATTGGATGGAGTAACAAAAACCCCGAATAGATAGCTTTTGCAGATACACACCTGAATTTATTATTAGGAAAAATATAAAATACTTTTTTATGACAGTTGATAAGCTTCTGGTCAATTCCACGTACTCCCACCTATACCACACGTCTTTTTCTTTTTCGCCATTCACCCTTTTCAGATTGCCAATTTCTTTCACATTTCCACGCTCCGCTCATATAAATTTCATAGCCTCACTTTTCCCAACTAAACTATAAACCTACAAACACGATTGGTACAAGCATTAATATATTTTTGTATTCTGATGGCATCTTTGGAACCACTTTCCGTTTAAGCCGCATGAACAAAAATAAGATCACCATCATGATCATCAGATCAGCATAAAAACTATAAAAGCTACTCAGCGTGTCACTCTATAAATTTGAAACGCGAATTTGCAAAGGTGGTGGTGGCGATTAGTGAGGAGTGAGGAGTATGGATGGAGTGCAAAACAAACAAGAAAATCCCATTTTCCGTTTCGCTTGACTGCAATAACATCCTCACGCAACGATTTCAATTAGATAGACCAGCGACCCCCGTTGTCGACCGTGTGGCTATTAAAAGTAGCGAGCTACATAAATTACCACACAAAATATACATGTATATTTTTTTATTTTGCAAGTGTGCATGATGCATGCATGCCTTCCAGTCAATCATCTCTCCCCTGGACCCAATTACCTCACACTCCACAATAAAACGGTGGTATGGTGGTGTGGTGTTCCATATTGGGACATTCCAGGTGGAAATTATTCCAGGTAAGCCATATAATTCGGCAAGCAGGAAAATGACTGGGAAACTGGGATTTATATACTTATACCTACTTATATTAGCATTGATGACGCATGACGAATTTACAGAAAAACACTAGCACAATCCAACCAACCCAGAGGAAATTTAATGCAAAAATACACCGACCTTCAAAAACGAGACAGGCTGAAAACTGAAAACGTTGTGTAGCATTTTCCCTCGCCACCACTCCACTCACTCCAGCAGTCCAACTCTCCATCCATACCTGACCTAACCACAAAACTTGCGTGTGCCTATATTACAACAACTATTACTACAACGCGTCATAACCACCACCACCACCATCATGATCATGTACATAACAGAACAGACTACGGCTCTCCATATCTGTGTACCTATTCCTCCACACAGACAGACATGGCAACTCTGCTGCTGGAGAATGGGAATGGGTTCCTTCATCTTTCACAACAGTCAAATGTGAACAGAGAGAACCGAGAGTTGCATCTTCATATGCCAAAACACCCCAAAAAAGCGACGAGCATGCCGTGAGTGATGTTTTACATATCATATTATCATCTTATTTGCCTTTACTTCTTTTTTCACTCTTAAATGCCATGGATGATGAGAAAGACGATGTATTGATGTGAAATGTGAAACTAGTTGGCGAGTAAATAGTGGTGGTGGTGGTGGTAGTGGTGTTGGTAATGGTTGGAGTACCTCCCAACTTTGATACTTTGATCCATGACCAGCTCACTGAGGAGAAAACGAGTGGAGAAATAGCAATAATAAAAGTTTGCACAAAATCACGATCCGAAAAGTTTTTTTTCCCGGATGGATGCTCCAAATGATGCGCCTACAATGTAGGCTTAATTACCCAAAAACGATATGTATACCTTGTGTTTCTTCTTTTATTATTTGATTTTTTCAGCAGTCAAATTCAATTAGTACTGGGGTTTTTGGATAGAACTACTTTCAGGTCGATTATATGGCGAAAATAGTGCATTCCACACATTCCAGACTTGTAGTTTTGTTTTTACGACAAGTTATGATTTGTGGAATAAAAATTCTGACATGTCATGAATGACTATATGAACGGTGGGGAAATAGGATTGGGGTAGACAATGTCTTATTTTATAAGATAAAGTATATGTTGCATGCAATGCTTTCCACTTGTTGTTTTCATTCAAAATTTTATTGGTTTACCTGAAATATTTGCCTGAAGAAAGGGCTGCTCATGGCGAGCACTATTTTATGTGCTTTCATCAACTCCCCCTCGCAGGCCAGCGTCACGTCGACAAAGTGGTCGGAACAAAAGAGTTCTGCGAAAGCGTTGCAAACCTGCTCTTCAAATCGATTCCACCGGATCAAATATGCAGGCTTATCCCTGAGCGGGGTTTGTCCGGAGGGGTTGGCCAGGCCACTACTGCTCGTCCCACCACCACCACCACCGGATGACACCCGGACACTACTGCCGGCTCCTTCTGGCCCTGACTCTCCGGGACCGGCTTGTCCTTCGGATGTCGTCGATGCACCTTGTTTCCATTCCCTCCTGGAAAGGGATTAAAGAGAACCCGATGAGCGTGTTACGCATTTTAGGGATATCGAACAGATGACAGAGGGATGCAATACATAAATAAAAAATATTTTGGCAATTTATGATACCTAGACATTTGGAGTCCCTTTGGTGGATTGTTATTGAGGAGGTTGAATAAAGCTCCACTGTCCAGACCAGGTACAAGTGAGCCAACAGGTGCTACCATGAAAGTATCTTTTCAAAGTCTCTTTGTTACACTAAATATTAATATTATTATTATTATCCCTAATTCTTTTGTAAAACGAAAAGCTCGGAAAGAGCAGGCTCAAATTCTCAAAGCTCCCCACATCTCACATCCCCTTAACAAGTCTTTAATAATAACGTCCACTCAAAATATTTGGAAACACTGTACTCCCTTCCTTTGAAACAGTTCCAAGAAGTCACCTCGAAACAAAACCGCGTGACAAAGTTCAGCGTTGAACACAGGACTACTGACACGTTAGCAGAATCACTAAAAGAGCGACAACGACAACCCTTTGTCTACAATAATTTTCTCACCCAACTCGGTTTTTGTCTATTAGGCCCAAAAGCCGGGCAAACGAACGAATCCACACTCTTTCAACAGTTTCTCTTTTTCAAACTTGGAAGGATTATTGAAAGGAAGTGTGGCAGAGTATTTAACTGGCTGTGTTATGCAGCTCAGCCTGAGCGAGTTGAGAACCTTGATCAGCTCCGTTCCCCTTCTAGCCTCACAATAAACTGTAGCAATAGACGGAGTAGCCGATCGAGCCGCCTCAGTTCCAAGTTCCAACCTAGGACAATATATGTATTCCAAGGAGAGACAGAGTGAGAAGCAAAAAAAAGATCATGGGACTCTTTTTGCTTGCGCTTCGTTTCTCTCTCTCTCTCTCTCTCTCTCTTAGAGGCTAGAGGAGCAACTCGTGTAACAAGTTACCCACAAAGTAGTGTAAGTGCAGTGCATATTATTTTGTGTATCTTTTTAACTCCACTCCAGGAGCAGCAGTCGGAGTCGGACTCACGATCAGTCTGAGACAGTCTCACCTTGAAGAGGCATTCCATGACTCTGTTACTTGCACCACTAGTGCAATCCCCTTTTTGCAAACGAAAGGAAAGGAATAGCGAAGCAGCGGCGACCGAGTGATATTGAGTGAGTGGATACACATAGCATGCAAATGTAGAAAAGTTACGTTACGGATGCCATGTTGGTAGAAGAAGAATCCTGTATCAAATCCATTCCACCACTCTCTCGCCGGCCTGCCTGCCGTGCTATTATAGTATGCAGTGCCGTGGAGAGGAGAGCGTGCCACCGGAGAGAAGAGAGGCAAAATAATAATAATAATAGTATGTAAGTAACGCAACGTAACGTTAGCCGTAATAAGTAAACTATGGATATAATATGTTCCGAGGAGGAGGAGAGCAGGCAGACGTTGAGTAAAAAGTTGCTCACATGTACGTAATAGCCAGCCAGCGCACCGCTAACAACCACTCCATAAACCTGATTTACCTACTAACATTGCGAATGGGTGAATGCATAATAATAAAATGTAATAATGTTACGAGAGCAATGTGCGATTTTCACCTTTAACGCAACGAAACGGGGAGAGGGGAAACATGTGGAAAATAATAAAGTTGTGGTGGCCACGCAAAATTCAAGAGCGCAGCGCCATAAAACTGATAAATCTGCCGAATCGTTGTCACTCTTTTTGAAACGTCTAATTTTTTTTTATATTTTCTTTTATATCCCTATTTATGTCATGGGAGAGAGAGGAGGTAGAAGATAGAGTGATTTTATGCTACCTTCTTGAATTTCTATTTGCGTGGATCACGTCTGTCTCCAGCGGCTAATTTATGCACAGACTTGTCTGTTGTTGTGTCTGGATGCAGATGAGTTCCAATGTTGAAAAAGTAAAAATCAGCTAGTTTCAATTTCAACAAATACTATATATAATTTATGTGGAGAACGACAGAGGAGGCTCACTTTGATTTGACGTTGTTAGCCAGTTTAACAACGGACGGCGAATATGATGATACATCGTAAAGGGGGATTCAATACCCAAATACCCGCTTATTGTATCTCTTTCAATGAAGGATCATAATATACAAATGTGTAAAAATGGTACAACTCTTGTTTGCACTTTTTTGTTGCAATGTGCAATGTCACGGAACGCGGCACGGTTATTTTTCCGTCAATATATTGACTCTCTCTCTCTCTCTCTCTCACTCACTCCATCCATCCCAGACATGACATTTGCATTTCAAGCGGACCCTTGCGTATCGTCTGCTACATGATGGCTGTATCCTGTTACGAGAGAAAAAAGTGCAGCCGGTGCATTTGCATATCCGGGGTTTGGCGTATCCAAGAGAAAAAATATGCTATCAGTGCTGACAGTAGAAATTCTCTAATATAATATGTATGTAGTTAGTTCGTAAAGTGTTCTAAATTCCGTTCCTACTTTCTGCTCCTTAGTATGTTACTAGCGTCTCATACAATTAGTCTTGGTGGTAAAGCGAGCGAGCGAAGAAAACAAAGTCGAATAAAAAGCTTTTAGACTTTTAGTCTTGTAGACTGCATAGATGCCAGATGCAAATAAAAATATTCTCAGATTTTCGTATGCTGAAGCAAAGGAAAAATGCACCCCCCTCAGGCGAACCAGACCAATGTAATAAGCCAAGAGAGAACAATGGCTCGCATTTTTTGAGTCATAATTGTGTAACCTATGAACACGTAGAAATAAGACAGAAAAAATCCTGACATGACATGACATGATAATATGCTGCACAAAATGCACTTTTTGAGTTTTGAGCAGCAAAACTGCATGATAGTTCCGCTAATTGAACCAAACTTCTGTCTGCTGACGCCTGACGCTATACAAAATTAAGTCCTCTAGCCTGTCCGTCCTCACAAAATAAATGGTGAAATGAAATGAGACAACTAACTTCCATTAAAATGCCTAACCAAACGCGTCGCGTCTTGTGATTCTGATGCAAGGCGAGCGAGCCCAGGTTGCACTTTTCCTCTCCCATTTATCTTGTGATTTTTCACACTCGACTCTATACTCCCGATTGCGAGAATGTAATAATAATAAGTCAGAGGATCACTACAATCTTTAAAAAATTCATGGGGACCGAGACTACATGGCGGAGCGGAGTGAGTGGATGATTTAGTTAGATTACTTGGTTCACCCTGGAATTCGAGTTAGTCTCACCGTCAGACGGTTTTTATGACTAACATCGTTTATCACTTCACAATTCGGTATTGTGATAAATGATCATAGACGTGCCACGACATTAGCATTATTACTATTACTACTGAAATACTCGTTACAGCATGTCGAGAACTATTGTTTTGGATACATTTTAAACTGACGACGACTCATCGCATTTTCCCCCTTTGACTAACCACAAAAACTTCACTTGCTACAGGAGACGGAGTACTATCATCAGCACGCCAACAGTCGTCTATAGACTTTTTTTTAGCAATAGCGGAACGCTATATATAACGTAATATACGACGAACAACGACTATAGTCTATAGGGTGCAGCGGTGCTGCTGTGGTGAACGCTGTTTGATGTCATAAAATAAGTTTGTTGGATGGAAGCTGATGGCGCATATAGAAACAAATTGAGATAGTGTACTGTTCCAATTCCAACTGCATAATAATATGAGCAGTGTAACATAACCATGCTAAATATAAAAAAAACCATCTTCAATCAATGCATATTAGTAGAGCACCAGCAGCAGTGCAGTGCAACGTAGTAACGAAAACGGCACTGGAATGTGTAACACAATAATAAAACGGCTCAATACTTTTCCTTACAATGGAGCACATGCTATAGCCATAGCTAGTCTTCTTCTCCACTCATCGTCAGTTTTTGAGTTTTGCAATGTTGATGAGAGCTCAGTTTTCAGGTTGGAAACGTGCTACATCCCATCATTTCGCCGTACTCGGCCAACACTACTCCTTTACACGAGCTGAGCTGACTACAATTCTCTCCAATCGCATCGCATCGTATTAACATTTAACATGAGCATAATGTGAAGTGAATGAAGTGTGCAACTTGACGAGGCAGACAGACTGGAACGGGAATGCATGTGCCATTTTTTGTTGTTGCAAACTACATATAACTATACTTATACTACCTATAAACATATAGTCGTATATTCGCACGATGCATAATAAGCAATAAAAAACATGATTTGGACTCTGTCGCTATTCATAATAAAATAATCCCGACCGAGTAGCAGAGCACAGAGCAGCGTTATGAAACAGCCATTATATTTCTCGTTTCGTTTCTAGTCTGGCACATGATATCACTGCAAGACTTAAAAGTACAAGATTTTCAAGATTAGCCACTGTGAAAGGATATATTATATTATAACATGTTACATCAGATCCAGAGCTATCCAGATAATTGCACAGTTCCCATCATTTCATTTTTGAAAAAAAACTAGATGAGCTAGCTGAGGAAAACATACAGGCCAAAGATATTTTGGAGAAGGGGCTTCGCTTTTGCAATTTCTTGGAAGAAAGTGGAAACTTGCTGAAGATAGATTGGAGATTATATTACTTTGAGATGTTATCGAGTCGAGACTATTGCTGTTGTAACAAATCAAGACTGCTCTAATCAGCTTCGCTTCGCGTCTCCCGTCTTTGACTGGACTGGAGTACCAAGTTCCATTTATGCAACAGTTTCACATGATGCATATGATACAAACCTACTCTCTTTTTAGTTTGCATAATGTTCGGCCATTTTTATCATTCGGAAAATGAATAGCACGCAAATCTTACTAGCTCACCACGGGGAACTGCCGTCTTCATTTCTGCAATTATGACCTTCAACGAAGCACACTCGCTCCGGTGCAGCAGCAGCAGCAGCAGCAGCAGCTGGTTAGTGGCAATGCAAAAGTCGCTTTTAGAAAATGCAATAACATGATTCTATAATGCTATATTACATAATGGATAATTTCAGACTTTTTGGCAGAGAGTACACAAGCAATATGGGGTTCGTACTGTACATCGCATCGTCGCGTCGTGCCAGTCGCTCGCAATTACCACTACAACACGTGCATTTTTACTATATTCTTTGTATACCTTTGATTTGATTGAGCTGCTCCCCAATTTTTTCGTTTTCTAGCTCCACTCCGTTTGGGAACGTGTAACGCGTATATTATGCAAAACAACTATAGTCTGCTGTTTGTGAAACTAGATAAACACGTCGTCACTCGTCACTACATTAACATTTTTTGTGCACTTTCTTCATCCAAATTGTTTGCTATTATCCTTGGAAAATAAACCCGACGAATTTTGGACGATGTTCATGTCATGATTATGGTGATGCATTACATTGCTGCGGGTGCATGCAAATACGCAGACTGGCCGTTGGTTTGGTCTATCTTTCTTGTAGAGGTTTGGAAGGTTTAAGTTTCCAGATAACATAAATCTCCAATTCTATCTATTGTAAGTAATACTTTCCTTCACAACAATCTTAGGTCATCCAACTATTCCAACTAGACCTACAACTCCATTAACATGACTGTTATACAATATTTCAATCAAATGACGTCTATACTTTACATAATGGACCGTGCAAGTTAACTTTTTATGTCGTAGACATTGAGAACTCTGGGTTATAAATTTTTTCCAGGATGTTTTCCTATCAATTAAGCGGAACAACCAATTTCCGGGCTAGCATGCATGCATTGCAACTTACGGCTCAATCTCAATCATTTCCTCAATCAATATACTTTCCCCATTATTATGAAAATCCCATTGTTCCAAAACACTTGTAGCCTGTCAGACGCTGAAAGAAAACAGTGCTGAGAGGATTCTGATTACAGTCGTGTTCCATAGGGTTGAGACGCGACGACACCTACTCCAGCCACCTCCATCCGTTACCGTTTTACCTACTTTTCCCCAAGTCCGTTGTTGCAAAGTGGATAAGATGAATAAAAGTTGATTATGGCTGAAGTCTCGCAAATGCAATGGGGCTGCTGATGCGATGCCAATGCCTGCCTAGTTCCTCTCCTCAAATGTGTGCATCTGACATGGAGGAAGGAAGGGAAGGGAGCGAGAGGGAAACCAATCACTCCTTCCATCATAATCCCATTTAATACCACTTCCAGGAACAAATGACAGGTTATTATTACATCATCATCATCATTGAATTTCGGGTTCCAGCCTCTGGTCGCCAGTCTCTGGCGCTCTGCTCCAGAACGGGAGTGAATGGATGCGATGATGTTGATGATGATGGGAACTCATATATATTCTTCTTTCATTATTCTCCTCCAAAACGACTCTCTCACTCGCAGACTTTGACAAAACGGCTGTAGTGTTTTTTTATATTATTGTTTCGCATGGGCTGGTTGGTTGGTTGGGTTGGGTATGTGGAGACTGGAGGGACTCAGCCCCACTTCCAACACCGACAACGACGGAAATTAGGAGTAATTGGAGGTAGTAAATAGGAGGAAAGGATTATGAAATACAAATAATAGAGTCTGAATGGGTGACAAATGGGAACGGGAAATCCAATCAATGCAACCAACGGAAATATTCCAAGAAGATGGAGACGAGAAAGAGAGAGAAAAAAATGGAACAATGTTGAGCATTTGGCTAGAATGTGCTAGAAAATTGAGAGAGTTGCTTCAGTCTCCGTTTGCTAACCAAGTTCGCAACACACGCACACTTGGCAAGTCCCTCCATCCATCCATTTCTTTTTCTAAATATTATAATGCCTCATCATTCCCGGTGCAGACGAAGTCATTGTCGAAAGCACAGTCGACATCATTCCGGGATCCCGTCAGCCATCTCGGTCGTAGACCAACATGGAGGAGTCGTCGGAGTTGGAGAGCGAGCTGTTGTCGTCCCAGGGTCGTCCACCTCCCGATTCGCTCGGGTTCAAACTTTGTGGACAGGTTCATTCTGTCGACTGCTGAGGTGCTGTGCTAATAAGGGTCCCCCAAGGGAGGGTACAGCACCAGGGACCCCTGGACATCAGCTCCAACATAGCCAGCATCATGGGCAACGGGAAAACTCTGGCTCCAACCAGGGCTCCTTGGCCTCGGAAACCTCGTTTGTGAACGTAAAGGTAAGCGAAGCTGACATGAGAGCGTCCCTTTTCTTGGAATTTTTGAGACTGTGTTTTACTGGGTAATATTGACTGACACACCGACTGCTTGGGCTGACCCTATTGTGCCAGTCAAGCTACTGCTCCACTCCTGTGAGTGGCTCCCGAGGACGCCGAATTCAGATGGCTCAGATGATCATCCTCCCCTTCATCCCGATTGTGGCGCTGATCACTCAAAACATTCTCGGCCTGTGGACCGTGCTCGAGTATCAGCGAGAGGTGGCAGACATTGATAAACAGGTAAACGTGGACAACGACGCGCCGTGGTAATAATAATAATAATGAAGCATGAAGAATAATATTATTATGTCAGTCTTGACAGCAAAGGAATTTGACCCTTTTAAGTAAATTAATTATGCGTAGAGGGATTTTTTATTAACACACATTTATTTTATCATTATCATTATTTACCCTTTCACATTGATTCTAAAATTAGGTTGAGACGACATTGAATTTGGGCCGATTTGTAACTGAAATCCAAAAGGAGCGCTCTGAAGTGTCATTTTATGTTTTCACCGATTCCAACTACAATGGGTAAAAATCTTAACATGATAATATCGTGATGATGACAGTGACAATAACAATAATCATATATTATACTACTATATAAATAGGCAATTCCACCTGTTTACCCACTATCCCGGCTTAACGCCTTTTTTCCTGGTAAAAAATTGTAAATATTGGGATTATTGGGAGGCTCGCATCATCGCATGATGTGCGATTGGTGATCATGATGGGCATAGACCCACAAAACGTTTTGATCACCCTGACTCTGCCTCTCTGATAAATAAAGAGAATTCTTGGAAAACTACGCACGCACGAACGCGGAAAGGGGTGATAATTTTTGGTTTGGTGAAAATAAAATCAACATGTATCCATCCATATCATCTAACTAATTGTAAATGTGTCTCTGCTGCTCCACCGTTCCACCACCACCAATCAAAAGGTTTCTCCGCTGCGCTGTTGCTATTTATCTTCACGCAGTATATTCCTATTACCTATTCCTATTCCATTCCACCTCTGCATTTCGCCTTGAAGTCATCAGTTGGCTATTGTATGCTGTTTCACTATTATTATTATATATTCTATTCTGAGTCTGAGCAACAAAGCGACAGACCAAAAAATCTCACTCAATCATCAAATCATCATCATCATGATCATCATTCATCTTGTCTATCACATCGCCGAACCGAGTGGAACAGTGTTCACCTGCGTGTGTGGCTAAGGAGAAAAAAGATTATATAGCGCAATAGGCTATATGTACCTATATACAAATGACACAACATTCACCACCACTTCATTACATACAAGTAATGCACAATCCACTACTTACAATTAACAACGAGTTAATGAGTGCATATAAAAAATGCAAGTAGTAAAACTTTAGGCTGACAAGAGAAGAGTTGCTATTCAAGTGTCATTTTTTTTAAGTATTTAAGTCGTGTAGTACAGCAGACAGAACAGAACTTATTATTTTATTTTTATCTTTTTAAGGTTTTAAGCAGAGTAAAGTAAAGTGAAGCTGTTTAATTAGCTGTGAATAAAATGAGAGAAGGATGATTAAGTAACGCTCTTTTATTAAGTAGCTTATCTGGATGGAATTGGAATGATGTGCAAGAATACAATAGGCCATGAAAAAACTCATCGGTTTTGGTACACCAGCCGAGAGAGTTGTTAATAATTCTGGATTTTTGTAACACAAAATGAACATGATGAACATTTTTGACCCGTTTTTCTAAATAAGTAACTCAACTGTCGTAACGCAGCTGCTTGCCATGTACTTATCCCAAATCGAAATCAAAGTTCAAGATGATATGATATGATGATGATTGATAACATATGCTTGTAACTTGTAACATGTTATCCACTTGCTGGCTATTATTTATCTAAATTCAAAGTAGTAGCGAGCTTGGGGAGCGGTTCAAGAAGACGGACGCTGCCCTCTTGAACATCACCGAGTGGCCGGTCGGCATCACCAAGGAGGGCAACGGCAAGATTTTCATCTCAAAGGAAATCTTTCAAATGCGACTGGAAGACTTTAGGTAGGTAAACCAAACCAAACCATACCAAATTTTTATTGGTTCCACTTTTGTTGTCATCATCATTCATCAGCGGATTTTGATCTGCTTACATAATTAATGCTATCCTGGTTCCTCCACGCACCGTCAAACTGCACGCATGAAACATGAAACTACCTACCATTACAAATTAATGGGGTAAAAAATAAAATATCCAAACCTGGTTTGAATTGAATGATTGAGGAAGCCTGCATTTTCAAAATGAAATGGGTACCTAAGTATCTACCAGCAAGCAGGCACACGATGAGGAGGATGGCGATGAGAGGCTTTACTTTCATATTATAATTTTTTCCAGGCAAGAGATCAGCCCAAATGTGAGCAACACCTCGGATGTGATGGAGTACTATAATCATGTAAATCACGTAATGCTCGACTACCTCACCAAAGAAATGAAAGAGACCAACTCAAGTGATACGTGGAGGTATTAAAAAAAACCTTGTGTATATACTCAAGCCAAATAAGCCAATTTCACTATTCCATTTTACCACACTATTTATTTTTTATATATGCTAACAAGTTGACAATATATATATTTTCTACGAAATTCGCAACCTGCAAATAAAAAATGTGCCGAGTTGCCGCCGAGTGGGTTGGCCAATTTCACTGAAGTTTGTTGGGTACAAGCTAAAAAGAAGAAGCGTGTAATGGCGTGTATTGATTCTATATCGCAAAATCCTTGTCAAAAGCAGGAACTCAACTTTTATATCGGAATGCTAATTGGAAGTACATGCTTTCCATGAAATTTTTTCCACAGGTTCCTCGTATCTTACAAAAATCTATTGCGCTGCATTGAAAACATTGGTATCTCCGTGGTGTACGGTGAGTACGTTTTGTGCACTTTCGTTCATGTTATTACGAAATATAATTGAAGTTGAGAGTTTTATTGAGATGATAATGACAAATATAAGTTTCACATCCGGTCCGATAATCAGAGCAGGATTAGGTGAACAATGTATAACGCAGTTGATGCGGTGACGGTGAATGAATGTTGTTGAATGACCTCAGGTATCAACTACTTTGGGAGAGGGGTGTTGACCCAAGGAAACTACATCAAGTACATCCGACACGATGCACTCGGCACTGAATACCTCAACTCGTCACTGGAATTTACGTCCGCCGTGAAGTCATACTACAGTCAGATAAGTCACTGGCTGTCGACATTACGGCAACATTCAAACAATGTATGCGCCGTTCCCATTGCATTACTTTAAAGAGTAACATTATTATAGAAAATGCATTGGTGGGGCTCATCATGACGTAATATTATGGGTATTTAGGAGAAGGAAAATCCTGCTAAATGAGAGACGGGCTCCGAGTCTGGATAATGCAATCGAGTACTTCCAACTGATGGGCGAGTACATTGACCACCTCCGCGTGATGCAGTATCAACTCCGGGAAAAGATTAGGGAGGCTGTGGAAGAGCGGTTGGAGGACGCGGAGCGGTCAGCGGCGGCAGCCATAATCATCCTGGTGGTTGTCCTCGTCATTTCCCCCACCATCATTTTCCTCGTCCACAAGGCCACCACGACCATCCAGGTGTTCGCCAACAATCTCATCCTCAAGGCGGAGGAGTTGCGACGGGAGAAGAAAAAGTCGGATCGGCTCCTCTTCCAAATGCTCCCCCCGACCATTGCCCAGGAGCTGAAGCAAAAGAGGAGCGTCCAGGCTAGATTCTACGACCAAGCTACCATTTACTTTAGCGACATTGTCGGTAAATAATAATAACAAAATAGGCTCAGGTTTCATCATTGGGGCTATGATGGAATGAATGAGAAAGAGTATCATACGAGCAAAAAACTACTCACTTATTATGCATGGCATATTTTTGTGTTGAGTGTATTTAGGGTTCACAGAAATCGCAGCGGAATCCACCCCTCTTGAAGTTGTCACCTTTCTCAACTCCATTTACAAACTGTTTGATGCTCGCATTGAGCGGTATGACGTCTACAAAGTGGAAACAATTGGTTAGTCACAGCATCATTCAGTCAGTCTCAGTCTACGGATAATTTTTAATACCAAAGCGAATAGTTTAGTTAGTGTTAACAAGATAAGCTATTTATTGGTATGCAATTTAATGCAATGAATTTGATGATGATGATGATGATCGTATGATGACTATGGAATGGAGAGAGAGAGCTTTGTCCTCCTGCGATGCTGTATCCGGCGTTGTTATCACAAGTGGCTCTTATTTACAGGATGATCTGACTGAATGGCGTACGAAATTACTAATCACCACACCACAACACTTTTTGTTTGTTTGTTTATCTAGGGGATAGTTATATGGTCGCAAGTGGACTGCCACAGCCGAATGGTGAGTGCAAAAATATGTGTAGGTGTAGTAGGTATGGAATGAATGGAATGATTAATGTTAAACAAAACTGAAGAAACGATCACTTTCTTTGTTATTTTAGGAGACTTGCATATTTCTGAAATCGCCACCATGAGTCTAGACCTCCTGGCCGGATCCGTCATTTTCCAGATACCGCACCGTCCCGGAGAAAAGCTGCAAATTCGCATTGGGATACATACTGGTCCAGGTAAGCAATTATCCGAATGGGGTAAGCATGGGGCTAAAGTCAAACAAATGTCCGAATAAGCAATTGCAACAACATTCTAGCTAAAACACTTGTTGACTGTTTGCTTGCCAATATATGCGCTTATAACTGCTAAAATATTTATTCTTTTGACGCTTCTGGAACTTCGCAGTTGTCGCCGGAGGTGAGCTCAAGTTTGTAAATATATAAGTAGCAAATAGAAAGTGAATGAATATATGTATTTGTATTGATTTGTTTTTTCTGTCTGTGCACCTAGTTGTGGGAACCAAGATGCCTCGCTATTGTCTGTTTGGGGATTCTGTTAACGTGGCATCTAGAATGGAGTCGACTGGAGAGCGTAAGCTACAATAAGCAGCTAGTGTTGACCTTATTATGTAATGTTATGTCAAGTCAATGAATCATCCTTCCCTTCACTCAAATATTTATTATCTTTTCCATTTGAAATAGCCCTTAAAATTCACATAAGCATGGAAATGAAATTGGCACTGGATGTTGTGGGTGGATTTCGAGTGGAACACCGAGGCATGATTGACGTCAAGGTTAATAATAATTTACACCTGTATTTTATTAAACTGTTTCTGTCTGACCCTTTGACCTCTTCTGCCAAACGTCTTTTACTAACCGTATGGTTTTCGTTCGTATCACTTGCGCTGCAGGGAAAGGGCATGATGGACACGTACTGGTTGTGCGGCAAGGACGGGATGGTTGGTCGGAGTGTGGAGTTGGACACTCCAGGCTTCTTCGAGCAGACCAACACGCCCGCATTCATGGCCGACCTGGACGACTACGACGCGTGGGAGGCTTGACACGAGCAGTGGTCTAGTCACGTGAGGAATGCCAACATGAAGGGGCTCCTCTCCCAGAGTTTCACTCAGCGACGCTCCAGCAGCTGAAATCAGACGAGGAAGAGGAGGGGGAGGCGACGAGTGTCCGACTTTCAGTGAAAGTTGAGTGAAATGCAATGCAAAACAAACAACAAATAATGAACCAACACGGGGTGGTCGCCAATGAAAAACTGAATGGCACTATTGGCACTCCTTGCACCCCTATTCCTTTATTAACAACATTTTATTACAACTTTCGATTTCAACATTACGAGAATAGTAGAAATAGTAATAGTATACATAGCTAACGGAGAACGAAGTTACAAAACATACAAAACAAAACTACGCGAAAGGCGAAAATAGTCAGGAATGATATCCCGTTGTTGTTGTTGTTATTGTAGCTGTTGTCGCGTGCGAGTGAAATGTTAAATAGAGTTGTAGGCGTTAGATTAATTAATTAGCTATCAACGTCCGTACGTTCAATCATCGGAAAGCCTTTTCTCATTGCGCCATAACTTTTATTCCCTTTCGTCCCAACAACACTTTCCTTTCTCCCTTGCACAGTATTCATTTCTGAAATGGGTGACATAGGTTCATCAAGAAGTTGTAATGTGAATGCTTTTTAACTGATTACAAATGACTATTACTCCTTCCTCTAGTTGTTTTCGTAGTTAAAGTACTCACCGGAATAGCGGGTTCCCACCTTGCGGGGGTTCAGCTTGAGGACAACGGCCAGGGATAAAATGGCAATGGCACTTACCCCGTGGGCAATCACTTCCCTGTAGTAAGTAGGGCAATCCTCGCAAAAACTAAGGAAAAAAGTGGCATTTCAGGAAGGAATGGGAATGGATATGAACATGATTGAATTAGCATAGTTTTTTTTACCTGTGCCCCGTTTGAACAATGATGATGAAGAGACCGTTCAATGTTTTGTCGACAAATGTGACCGCCCCGAAGACAAAGGCGCCTGACTCCTACGTAAATAAAAAAAACTCTGAATGAATGAACGAGCTCGCATTTTATTCGCTTTGATGCCGAGTGTGAATGGTCGTACCGTATTTGTTCCGATAAGGTCCGAGGTTAGAGACACGGACAGGACTAACATTAAGCTCGAGCCACTATATTATTAATTTTTAAAAAATGTAAATAAGAATCTTGAAAATAGTTGATATGAGAAAGTAGGTATTAGGTGGTTAGATACTATAGATTCTGGTTTACATTCCAATTAGCACAGTTAGGAAATAAACGTTTCCGGATTGAAGTCCTTCTTGGGTGTCATATCCCAGCCAGATGCAGCCAGCGTACGAGAAACAAGTTGCCATCATGTAGGCGACCTTTAGAAAAAATTCATGCGACGGTTTATTCATTGCTTACTAAAGATACGAATGTATCGGATGTATGGTATGAATTGCATGTGATGTGGTGACCGTGACAAACCTTCTTGTTCATAACTTTTAAGATGCATTTGACTAAAATGGATGCAATCAGACCGCTAATCTGTAACACTAAAGGGATTATTGCTAGCAACTCCTGGAAATAAATATTAAATTGCAAGATTACTTATAAACACGCAAACTACTTCTATATTGCAAAAATTTTGGAACCTCTTCTGCTTTCACTCCTTCTTGAAGAAAGAGCGGAATAAAGGTTTGATTCAAGTTGAAATACATTCTTGCGAGAACCAGGAGTAAACCAATCTATATTTTGAAAAAACAACAACAACTCATTATTACTGCATCCTATTGTAATTATTTTAATGTGAGGAGTCGGAGTGTTTAGGCAAACACTTCTTTGCCGTGTCTTACGAAAAAGAAGTGTTTCTCTCGAAACCAGTCGCTCCAGTTCATATTGACTGAAATTGACTCTTCGCCTCCGGGATCCTCCACGTTGTCATGCTCGGTCGATGCCAGAGCAGTGGCACTGGTCGGCTGTCCATCCCCCTCCCTGTCCACCTTCTCCGGAGTGCCAATGTGGAAAATGGTGACGATGATGGCTCCCAAGCCTGCTATTATTGCGACAATATACTGCAACAAAACCAAAGGGCATCCAATAAACCGTGTGACAGCAATTACAAATACAGAAAAAATGGAGTAGGGAGATTGGTCGTCGTGTAGTACCGAAAATCGCCAACTATCTGAAGCATCCACTGCTTGATCTGTGCCGGCGCTTATTCCAGCGGATAGGATTATCCATGAAATGACATACAGCGAAATGTCTCCGGCCACATCGAAAATATATCTGTTTACAAAACAAAACAATCCAGTTAAAATATTATTCCGATTCCAATTTTGGAATTAAGTAAGATCGCATGCACATACCGAAAAATGGTGGTTTCATCTTTGTCCAGTTGATCCGGACTAAGCTCGGGTATCATGCTCAGATGCGCCACGTGCACGGCAGCATTGCTAATCCCCCAAATGATGACTAGCGGGAGGAAGTAGCCCAGGAGGGACCAATAGCCCAGAGTATTGAAGCCAGGGAACTTGACGAATATGAGGGGAAATGAGAGGAGGGAGGTTATGGAGAATATCAAGTGGATCGTCTTCCTCTTCCCGTAGCTCCAGCAAGGCTTGAAGCGATCTGTAAAGTAGCCTGTGAGCGGGGTCGCCAGACCATTTGCGATCTGGCCTGTTAACAGCACAATGCCTGCGATGCTGGGCGGAAGCTGTGTGGAATTCAAAGAACTGACAATGGTCACAGGTTGCTAATTTTGGGTCGAGACCCAAGTCATCTGAATTATAGCTTAAGGGCAACCAACCTGAATAACAAATTGGAGGTAAAGAAGTAGATAGGTGTACCAGGTCGTTAGGCACATGTGGTTGAAAGAGTGACCCACCCCGAAGGCGAGTTTTTGAGGGTAACTCAGGTGCTTGGAAGATGCCATCGTCATAACCCTCGTCCGTCACACCAAAAATGTTTTATTCCCCTTTAACTAAATATTTGTATATTATAGCTAGTGCGACCACAACAAAATGACCACTTCGTCACGCACTAAAAATCCTTTTAAGTAACCATACTCCTAATCCCACTCTTGATTTTATACTGAATTTAATTGTTTTTATGCAAGAGGGAAGATGTTGACAGTCAGAGTTTTGTGTACAAGTGTAGTCCAGGCATGGCATGGCTGCTGAGTGATACCCGATACCTGTATTTAATGATTATCGGAATATAAGAAGGCGGAGCAGGTGAGTGAATAAAAATACCAACAAGGATATGTGTATAAAAGGTAGCTTTATATGAAATATATATAACTTTTCCATGATTTGATGATATATGCATTGCTAACCCAATCTCACTTCACTTGCTACGTAGGTATGCATGCATGTATCCGAAGTGTAATATAAGCATTCAAAAACTGGAATCCCATACACCTGAATTTTTATAGGTGACGGTGACTACATATGTGAAGAAGACCTTCATATGCCATGCCAGCCACATGCAAGTGGCACTAGAATCACCACCACACCTGGTGTATCATCCAATGAATTTTTTATAAGAATCGGTCAGCAGGTTGTTCGCAATTGTATATTGTTCGTCTGGGTCTGGCTTATCGCAGGAGCCAGCAAGCAGCGCATATAATATGCACGGATATTATGCTGGACATGCACCTTGCATTTTATACACTCTCAAGTCTCAACTCAAATCAAATCACGGCACGGCATGCATGATCATGAAGATGGCAATGACAATCATGCTTACTCAAGCTCCTCAAAAACAATGAAGCTATATGGACAGACAGCAGCGCAGCGGAACCTGAATCGCGCGTCACCTCTATGCGTGTTAGATATTATAATAGCATGCTGATGATTATGCATTACTATCGTAGGTTAGGTTACCGTCGCTAATCCGTCGTCGGTAACGTGCTTAATGTAGGTATTCGATATCCTACTAGATATGCCATCTGTTCACTCAAAATGTAAAATAGACTCCGGAATCTTAGAAAAATTATAATATATTCTTACCTCCGTGCCCGGAATTTGTTAAACAAACTAAAGTTTTGGAGATGATGCGAACCGTGATATCCCTGGACTTATCCAAAGACCCCAGAGCCCAAGAGGGTCATGTACTTCATAACCGATGGCACCCTGACATTCCTCCGGTGGCTACTGTAAGTCAAAGTATACACGCAAGGTTCCATTTCCAGCATTTTGATTGAATGAAGTATATAAGATCAGCTACAGCAGCAATTGGATTCAGTCAGCTCACGCGTCTCATCTGATTATTTGCCCCGGAATCCCAATTTAATATTCCAAAATAAAAAAGACCGAATTCGTCAAATATTAAAAGGGAATACATTTAGTTTCCACGATGGTGCGAACCGTGATATCCCTGGACTTATCCAAAGACCCCAGAGCCCAAGAGGGTCATGTACTTCATAACCGATGGCACCCTGACATTCCTCCGGTGGCTACTGTAAAAACTGGCGAAGCATTTCACGTGGAGTGCATTGATTGGACCGGAGGACAAATTAAAAATGACGATTCGGCGGACGATCGTACTTAACGTGGATTTGAGCAAGATTCATTACTTGTCCGGACCAATTTCTGTTGAAGGGGCGGAGCCAGGAGACTATTTGGAGGTGGAAATTCTGGACATTCAATGTTTACCTGGCTACGAGTGGGGATACACTGGGATATTTGCTCCGAGCAATGGAGGTGGCTTCCTATGCGACACGTACAAGAATTCGGCTAAAGCCGTTTGGGATATTGAGGGAATTTACGCAACAAGCAGACATGTTCCTGGAGTTAAATTTGCAGGTACAGGAAACAGGAGCTAGCTTTTTACCGAATTTTACAGAAACGAATTCTTGCATCCTCCTTTCATTCATGTTAATACATTATGCCTAATTAAACTGTTTCACCTTGTTTTTACAGGATTGCCACACCCAGGAATCATAGGTAATAAAACTCCACACTTCGTGAAACGTTGACACGGGTAAATTAAAATCGAACATTATGTGATTCATTGCAGGGTGTGCTCCGTCGAAAGAACTGCTGGAAAAATGGAATAAGAGGGAACAAGAACTTGTGGCTACTAACGCGGATCGGGTTCCCCCGTTAGCTTACCTCCCACTTCAGAAGAGTTCCTTTCTGGGTCAGTTGGAAAAGCAGCCTGAGCTGGCTCTTGCGGCAGCTGAAGAAGCAGTCAGAACTATTCCACCACGTGAGCATGGTGGAAACTGTGACATCAAAAACTTATCCTTGGGGTCGAAAGTCTGGTTGCCTGTTTACGTGAATGGTGCCAACCTGAGCGTTGGCGACGTAAGTGAAAGCGAGTGAAAGCTACAAAATGTCGACCTTAGTCTTCATTCAACCTACTGAGTTTCTAGCTAACATTTTCTTGTTTCATATTTAAATTATAGTTGCACTTCTCTCAAGGGGATGGAGAAGTAGCGGTAAGTTCACACACATGGCGCTTGTCAAGATATCGCCTATCATAATATGTGAAGGGCACAACATAGCTATTTTAAAAAGGGAATAATCAGTTTCTTGAATTTTCAAGTTCTGTGGAGCTATTGAAATGGCTGCGGGGAGAATTACGCTGAAAACGAAACTAATCAAGAGAGGAATGGCTCTTCATGGAGATCTCAACACCCCGATTTTCATGCCTGGTCCGGTCGAACCTCGCTTCTCAAAATATTTGACATTTGAGGGGATCAGCGTTGATGAGGCTGGAAAGCAGCACTTTCTGGACGCTCATGTATCCTACAAGCAAGCTGTCCGGAACGCAATCAAATATCTTCAAAACTTTGGATATTCTGCTGAGCAGGCGTACCTTTTACTCTCTGCCGCCCCCTGTGAAGGTCGTATCAACAGCATTGTTGACGTGCCAAATGCTTGCTGCTCCATTGCAATCCCTACTGACATTTTTGACTTTGATATAACACCCAAGGACGGCGGTCATACTTCCGTTATCGAGTCGAACTGCCCAATTGCAAAATAGAAAAACAGTAGATTGTCTCTGGATCTAACAAGAACATGACACACTACACACAGACAGAGGTGGTCCAATTCGTAGGAAATTAGTAATTATGTAACGTGTAGTAAATGAAGCTGCATGAGTGATACAAATGGGACTTATTTCATTGCGACATGAACATATATATGCTTAAGCTCTCCTTTAAACTAATATTTTAATAAATAAATGTTAATTTACTTATATAATTGCAAGTATTACTGCATCCTTTCATTGGATCTTTGGAATAGTATCTACTTCTGGTAAAACCACTCGGCTGTAGTATTTTAAATAATATATGTTTAACTCACACGCTCCATGAACAACTTACATGAAACAGCAATAGGCTTACAACTACTATATATTTAAACATAAACATTACAGTACATTATAAATGAAAACAGATATTTTTACACGATGTGACTAATGTAATACAAAATGTAGCTTTTATTAATTGCTCTAGGAATAACTGTTACATTTTTCAATAAGAAAATGTTAGGTTCAGGTTCAATTTAAGTTAGAGGAGGTGTGGCAGTGGAATTACAATAATTGTTGAATGAGTGGCGAGACGCAAGGATTGGCAACGTATTCACTTTTTTTGCGGCTTCTTATACTTGGCTTTTTCTTTATCCGACATTTTTCGCCAGGCCGCCCCTGCCTCTGAAGAGGTCTTGGTTACAGCTTCGCCTGCAGGTCGATTCTGCAAATGCAGGAATTTTAATTAAAATTCTATAATTCCACATTCATAATTAATCTATTTGCAATAGATAATTGAAGTAAGTATTTAAGTATTTATACAACATACCTTGCGAAATTCGCGCAAAAATGCGAAAAACCCAGTGCAAGGCTTCTTGTTCCGCTTGGCCAACTTCCGCTTCTGGATCCTTTTTGTTGCAGCAGCGTCACTAGCAGATTTCTTGTATTTGGCTGTCTCCTTATCAGACATTTTTCGCCACGCCGCCCCGGCCTCTGAACAGGTCTTGGTAACAGCTTCCCCTGCAGGTCGATTCTGCAAATAAAAGAATTTTTATAAAAATTGCATGATTCCAGATAGTTAATTAGCAATTATGAATTAATAATTACGTATATGGTAACTTACCTTACGAAAATCACTAAGAAATACGAAGAAGCCATTGCAAGGTTTCTTAGCAGGCTTTGGCTTTGGACTGCAAGAGCCGGCGCTGGGGGATGCCTTCCTCTTCTTTGGCTTTGAAGTTGACCCGCTGCCTTTCTTTCCGCACCCTTTACCCCCTCCGGACTTCCTTTTCGATGTTCCACTAGATGCTCTCTTTCTTTTGGGTTTTGGTGGACCGCCCTTCTTGCCGCATCCTTTGCCGCCACCCGACTTCCTCTTTGATTTGGAAGCCGATTTAGACTTACTACTACTGGAGCTGGAAGCTCTCCTCTTCCGTTTCGCAGCTCCAGAACTGCCCTTCTTGCCGCAACCCTTACTACCTCCCGACTTCTTCGGTTTTCTCTTGCGTGGAAGCGATTTTTTGGAGGACTTGGAGCAGCCACTCTTGGATTTGCTGCTGGAAGCGGATGTCTTCCTCTTGCGAGGTTTCGCTGCTGCACGGCCTGCTTTTTTTCCGCAGGTTTTACCTCCCTTTGACTTGCTTTTGGATTTTGATGCAGCCTTCTTTGGTTTTTTTGCAGATTTTGAGCAACTGCCTGACCTGCTTTTGGATTTCGAAGCAGCCTTCTTTGGTGTTTTTGCGGATTTTGAGCAACTGCCTGACTTGCTTTTTGATTTTGAAGCAGCCTTCTTTGGTTTTTTTCCGGATTTCGAGCAGCTGCCTGAGCCTGACTTTTTCTTGGGCTTCGGTTTCGAACAACCTTTTGAGCCTTTGCCGGAAGAAGTCTTACTTTTCTTCTGTCCACCCTTCTTGCCGCCGCAGCCTGGTGGGTTCTTTGGCTTGCACGTCGTTGGTCTCTTCGTTTTTGGCTCAGAGGGACCACAGTCTGGAGTAGTGCTAGGTGCGGGATTTTCGTCAGCAGTTGCTTTGCTCCCCTCCCCATCGTTTATTCCGGTGTCGGTCGGCAAGTCCGGCGTGGGGTTCTGGTGACCCGTTCCATTGTCCTCTATTGCAGTCCGGCGGACTCGGTGGAGATCCATCGTTGTTTTTGGGCACACTGGGGTTCCGAGGTTCTCGTCGTATCCGGCTCTTGCCTGAGTCCCTGCTGCTGGCGGTGTCACTTCTTCTTTCACGGGAGCGATCTCCTCCTCATTCCCTCCATGACGGGTTAGTCCTCCTTCTGCCGCCTCCTCTTTCACGGGAGTTGGTCCCTCCCCACTCAGCATTTCTTCGTCTTCCGGGGTTGCTGGTGGGATGATCAGCGAGGGGTCTGCTTCATCCTCCAATGTCACTAATTCCACCATTGTTTTATTTAATTGCTTTTTGTGTGTAAACAGTACAAAATTGGCTTGATAAGAGAAGATGAAGGTAAGGTGAACAAATGAATGGTCATCCGTGTGTCCCTGTGTTGTGTCTAATGAGGATATTGTCAATTTCCCGTGTTGTTCCCGATTCGAAAAATGAAAAAAAAGAAAAAGATCTGCTCATCTGGTTAGTATGTAGTATCCACATAACCCCATGGCGACAATCAATCACCAATCCCCCGTCCCGTCCCGTCCCTCTCCCTCTCACCATGCCTGCATCTGCATTGCATGCATGACCGTTTTGGCAGTTGTTGGCAGTGGACGTGTGCACTGCACGACACGGGAAAACGGCGGGGGATAAAAATTTAAAATTGGGAGCACCTTACCTTAAAACATAATTTGCCATTTATTGCATTTGACTCCTCCAACCTCCATACACCTATACAATGCAATGCACTTCATTCCTCCAAACCGGATTCACTCCGTGTTTTCCTGGCTGTGGGTGGGACACGCGAAAACACGCAACAAGAATGGGTTTCATTCAATGTAATATGAATTTAAGATGAAGGATGAATCCCAGAGGGTGTTCTTTTTTTCATGCGTGCATCCTTCCACCATCTTATTTCCTTTTTAATTATTGTAATAACCAACTGCACCCTGGTGCAATCAGTGGATGATATGCACCTAATAAAATTGTTTGGAGGGCTGACCCGAGCATGGCACGGTAGGAAAATGTCTGTAGTTTCAGATCTTTTTTCACATATTTTTGTATTCTCTGGAGTGTTCACAATGTAGGAACATGGCTAACTCCGTCGAGATAAAAAACAATCTCGGGAAAGTGCATTATAAAATAGCCTGTCAGTCATCATCAAATGCAATCAAACATATTCGAATCGTCAGCATATCATCATATCAAAACCGTGATCACTTAAAAAGTTTATAATTACAAGGTTTAACAGGTGCACGGTGCACATATAAACAATTAGACCAATAAATTATAATAGCTGTTTTGAAAGTTTAAATAGTGTATTTTAAGTAGTATTCGCTGATTCTTTGTAAAACCCTGCTGAATGATTAATTAGTTTGCGTGAAGGCTTTTCTCGTGCATATACATAATTAGACGATGTACACCACATTTAACAAATTCGTATCCTATTAAAGTTGAAAGCCAAAATGGGAAGACCAATAAACAATGATTTATAAAAGCTTCATAAATTGTAAAATCAATTTCAGTAACGTTAATATCACATTTTTGCATTATTATTGTTTAAAAGTGGATATGGAGCGCGTGCATTTCTAATAATAAGATTTAAGTTAGATACACAATGCAAATGTTTTAAAAGTAGTATTCGTTGGTCTGCGAACTTGAGAAATATTCACTACGAGAGGGGCAGAGCACCAAGCAATAGCAGCTACAATAATTATTAGATTGACAGACTAGCAATGACCTTGCACTACGGTCACCTATTTTGTTCCACAAATATTTTGAAGTTGATCCGATTTCGATATGGTGAGTTCCTTTAAACCCGACAACCTTATTCTTTTATTGGTATGTTTAAGTTTAAGTAGTGTCAGATCGTGATCACAACAATTTGTAGACTTATTCGAACAAGGGCGCTGTAGAAGAGTTATCAAAGCCCATGGCTTCTTCGTAAGTGGGAGGAGGAGGAGGTGGAGGGATTGCAGCGTCTATAACCGAGAAACACACAATCTGTATAATAATTATCATGGTTAGGGCTAATTTCCAATATGCGCAACATGTTTGCAATAAGATATCCTGCTTTTGTAGAATGCAGTTTCAAATGTCGTACTTTCGGATTCTTTATGGACTTGATTTCCAATTCCACTCGATGAATCACTTGGCTCCAGCTCTGCTCCCCGTATTACTAACAAAGGACACTTAATTGATACTGTTTTGCCACTTTGATTGAGCGGATGAATTAAAGCCTAAAGAACACAAATCCCGCCGGTTAGGAAACAACTTTGGTTTAACGTTAATGCAAACATTACAATGATCACAAGTGTTAATTAGGTTACATACTTTGAGTGTGTAGTTAATTTCATAAGTTTCTCGTCGAGTTAAGTTGGTCTGCGACGCGCTGGCAGGAATGCGGAAAAACGTTGCCCAAACTTCATGCCCTCCAGCAGCAACAGACGGTCCAGCGAGTTCGGAAACAAGTTCCCTCTTTTTACTTTCAAGACCTTTTTTATGCTTAAATTCCTGAAACAATATATTGAGCAAGCAAACAGTTATACACTTCATGGCCAGCAGCGTGTAGTAAACAAAATGGGGTTTGAAATTAGGAAAACTCACTCTAATTAAACGAATTTTGGCACAGTCCAGTTCCACCACCGTCTCATTCCAGATTTCCAAGACAAAGTCCACATCCTGGCCAATCCATCCTATTCTTTTAGGAACCCTAAACAACATTCCGTATGGACCACTTTTGCAACACATGCAGAATCCAATTTTATCCTCCTTTCTGACTTCGAGAGGACTGGAGAAATTGTACATTTCCTCTGGAGATCTGTCGGGTAGCCTAAGTTGCACGTAAAACGGGGTTTGATACACTTTGTAATCGTCTCTTGGCCGTCTCAACACCACAACAAACTCGTACAGCACTCGAAAGCCCTCGATTTTAATTGACTCCGGGAGATTGGTGTCCTCCGGCAGTTCGTATGTGAAAGGGAATTCATGTCTCCCAGGTTTGAGAACTTTCCCTGGTATAAAAATATAACAAAAACTTTAATACACTCATCATGTCACTGACACCCCTTCTCACATGGTATTTGTTGGGATATAAAATGTTCTCATTCTCATGGACGTACAACTATGGAGAAGGTTCAATTTTTGATCCAAAACTACTTCCTGAGCAGATCGACTTCTCGTTATTCGTCCAATGAGGCTCTGACTCTCTTGCTGTTGATAAGATCGAGGGAGCGAGTCTTGTGGAGGTCCTGACGGGGCAGAGGCTGCACATCCTATTTCCATTTTACCCAGGAACCTGATTGAAAGGCCTGAAGATTAAAAAAATATTTTTGCCTCACTTTAACAATAAAATTAATCATGAATGAATATACAGCCAAATTTAAACAAGACAGTAACCTTCAACTTTGTGCCAAATATTCTTTGTGACGACCACACGCCCATTGATAGTCTGTCCTGGAAGGAATGTCCAGACATTATTATCTAGCTCCACGGCTAGCACCATTCTGGTTGATTCAGCAGCAGTTGTAGCAACGACACCTTCTGCTGACGACGAAGTCATCAAAGTTATTCTCTAGTTCTTTCCATCATTTTGAAATGTTATTAATTCGCTGGCACGCACAGCTTTTCTGACGACGCGTGCATTATCCAATTGCATGTTAAGAGTCACGGAAATGGAGTTCACCAGAAAATATTCCACATTTCACACTGTCAACGCTAAATCATCAAAAATACGTGGTTAAAAAATCTGTGGGCAGCAATGATAGAAATGCTACTACTACTGCTTTAATTTGACGCAATTCCTACTCCTAAACTCCTACACGTTCAGACGTTCTACCTCTGACCTTTACCAACTGGCTTTAAATATACCTTAAAAGCTGCGGACTGAGTGTACCATTTTCGAGTGTTTTTTTTATTGTTATTACTGATTCGCGTCAGAGGTTGATAAACACGGGAAGTGGGTGCACAAGCCTCAGATTTGTTGTTTTGGCCATGTCAGATTCATTACGTCTTTCCATGTGGTGGTGGTAGTGGTGGTGGGTGATACATAGTCATCCTCGTACGAGTTTTTCGAGGAGAGGGAGATGATGAGACACCTGATTCTGATATTGTGACCAGCAAAATGTGTAAATTGACGTATATTCTGGGAAAGTGGGTACATACTATAGAGACATTTACAATACCATGTGTACAAGTTGGTCATCATAGTAGGGTAACATGAATATCTTTGATAGAAGTAGTATATCTACTATGGACAATGCAATCCCGTAAAATTCCATTCATACCTATAAGAAAGTCATGTCATGACGCTTATAGAATATAGATATATAGCACGAAGGAAGGATATATAAGATTATATGTACATTTTTACATGCGTACTTTCCATCGTAGTAGTAGTAGTAAGTAGATCGTCATTCGTCATAGTGGTATTACATCAATAAAAAGTTAGACCTGTAGCTGGTAACACTGCACTGGTGTGAGCAAGATGTGAGACAGAATTGGAGAATAGAGAGCTAGCAAAAGCTGTGCGCCAGAGGCGACAGAGGGCAAGTCCTACTCCTATTATAACTTATCAGTAAATGGTGGTAACTTAACTTAAGCTAAACCTACAGCGAGCATGTTACATTCCTCCAAAACCACCTTTTTTACAATATTTTTACATGAGTAACTTATCTTTCCGTAATTGATTTACAAGAGATATCATACAGCGAATGATAAAATGACCAGAGATGATCTCACAACATTAATTATTACTCTCTTTACTCCTAAACAACATGTTAATATTCAAGATTTTCAATCTTAATGACAATCGACGTGTTCACTTGTTAATTAACTTAGCTAATTAACCTTTCTTAGCAAAGTACATGATAATAAAATCAAATATTTATAGTAGTTTTTAGACGTAAATTCCGACAGAGAGCATCAAAAAGAGAACTCCAACCCCCAAGAATAATGAGGCGAACGTGGCGGTCAGAAGATCCTTAAAGAGTATTCCAAACATTCCAATTGCACCCAGTCCAGTCCAGCCCTTTCCAGCGGACAATTGCAGAATGAAGAACCAGATTGAGTACGCCGTGCCAGTGAGCAAGAGGACCACAGCCAGATACGGATACACCTCTGGGCTTATCGGCGAAGCATACCCGAAAGGATAACGTGTATCAACCTATCAAAAAAAGAAGCAAAAATAACAATGTAGTCAGTCATGCAGTTAGTTCCATCTAATTGTTTCCAAGCTTTGCAGCAATCAGATCAGTTGTCAATCGGTGGATATTTTGCTAAAACTGAAACTATAAACTTGCTAAATAATAATTTAATTTAATTTCTCTTACCATCTTCTTGTTTATTGCTCCCTTGCTGTCTCGCAATTTTTCCCGGATCGTCAACGCACAAAAACCAAAATCAAATCTTGGATTATTACACATCACCTCCAAAGATATATGCAGACTACTGGAAATAGGGGAAATTGTACCGCCGGTGTTACATATGTACATACATGCAATGTAGTAAATGAATGTGTACAAAACAAAAGAAGATAGAAAGGGATGAGGGGGAAGGGGAAGGAGAAGGACACAAAACACGAGTTGGTAAATAAACGCAGCGGAAAGGAAAATAATTTCCAACTCCGCCCCTTCCATGTCAAGTTATTCTTGGGAGAGACGCATGGCGAGATATAGGGTTCTTTCTATTATGTACCGACGACTTTTTTGGTTGCAGAAAATATACAACCATTGCAGAGCAAAGTCCAAAACCAAAACTCCTTAACATAAACAGCAACTTTTTAAAAATGAAGCATATTTTTTTGAGAGTATCGAAGGGCCGGAAATGTTAATTTCGCCGTGCTTCTTCGTCTGCTCCTCTTGCAAATTAGACGAGGCGTTCTCCGCGTGTTTTGCTTTTGGGTCAAGAAGACGGCAGCGTCCGAGTAGTCACACGAACTCGCATGATAATACTTACTTCATAATATAACGCAATGAGACATTATACCTTTTCTTTTTTGAAGTTATTGCATAATCACCTT